>JANHFX010012826.1:0-14568 GCA_027560015.1 Chloroceryle amazona | reverse complement strand
GATGTTCCACTCCCTTAATCATCTCTGTGGACCTACACTGGACTCTCTCGAGCAGTTCTATGTCCCTCTTGAACTGGGAGGCCCAGATCTGGACACAGTACTCCAGATGGTGGCCTTACCAGGGCAGAGTAGAGGGGCAGGAGAACCTCTCTCGATCTACTGGCCACCCCCGTTCTGATAAACCCCAGAACGGCATTGGCCCTCTTGGCCACAAGAGCACATTGCTGACTCATGATCGGCTTCCCATCAGCTAGGACCCTCAGGTCCTTTTCCCTTTCACTCCCTTCCAACAGGCCAGTCCCCAGCCTATGCTGATACCTGGGGTTGTTCTTTCCTAGGTGTAAGATTCTACACTTGCCCTTGTAGTACATCATACATTTTAAATAACTTATTAATAAATAATATTTTGCAGCCGGAAACCCCTTTGGCAATAGTTTAGTGAAGAACTTAAAAAAACCCTCAACACTTTTCAAACATCAAATTCTCCATGTCAGTTCTTATCATCTAACTTTAAAACAAGAGTGTAGACAATGCACATCTCTGGATAAAGATGTTCATCAGCTCTGGAGAAAGAACACCCCCTTCCTTTTTTAAAGCATTTCTTTATGGCCAGTGAAAGGCAACAGTTAAAGTCCCTTGAAATCTAGTTCCTCACTTAGCCATTGAGAATGGACAGCAACAGTAACAACAATTAAGCTTTCCTTCATTTCCACTTGGTAATAGAGTATTCCTTGGTCTTTATACAGAATTTCCATGAGAGATAGAATAATTAAATCCCGGTCTCTTTTATTTCACCTTTCTTTTATTCATTTCCCTCCACCATCAGTGATCTAGATCAGGGCATCTACAGTGCTTCTTGTGCAGCTGAGGTCAAAAGTATAATTTTTTTATTTGAAGAAAAAAGAACATTTTACAGACCTGCAAACCACTTATCATATGCTCATGTCCCTCTTTTACTACCAGAATGGGCTAAATATGAACCTGTTTTGAGAGACATAAACAGAAATATTCTTTGTAAGTATTCATTTAGGTATGCACTACACATTTTGTTTGTGTAGTCCTTTTGTCTGTTCACAAAATAAGGTGTACAAATTTCTTCTAGGAAAGAGATAAAGCAAATACTCCTGTGAAAGTGTATCCATACTCTATAGTTATCTGCTATTAATTCTCAATTATATACATGTAGTTTGCTCTAACTGTGAATTAACTATGCTCTTGAGGCAGAGACTCATTCTGAGTTTAGGCAAGAAGACTTGATGTGAATCATGACTGAGTCATTTTCATATCCTTATGACCATTTGACGATTTTTTTTTATCATGTTCCTTACTTTTTTTTTTAGAGGTTTTGATTGTAAAGTATATTCCAGCAATTATCTAGTCCATATTAATAGAAATCTGATTGTGATTTCGCAGAACACTTGATTTCCCCCCATGTTTGTCATCCAAGAAGCAAGCCCAATAATAAACAGTCTAAGTAGACAATTAGTGTTGATATTAAATTACTAAGAAAGAGAACATTTGCACAATAATGGTTGGTAATAATGTATGAGCTCTCCATGGGTTACATTGTATTTACATAAATTACTCATCCAGTAACTCTGAGTGTGATGGATTTAAAGTTTCTTCTAATAATTTATAAAAATTATGCTATGACCTGCTCATTTTGATGTTTTGTTTGTTTGTATGTATGCAGTGAATTAGTTTAGTATCTAGACTGTCAGGAAAACAACTCAGGAAAGTGAGGAAGGAATTTCTGATATA
Source organism: Chloroceryle amazona (assembly GCA_027560015.1). Classification (NCBI taxonomy): domain Eukaryota; kingdom Metazoa; phylum Chordata; class Aves; order Coraciiformes; family Cerylidae; genus Chloroceryle; species Chloroceryle amazona. The sequence continues at coordinate 12,807 of JANHFX010012826.1, read as the reverse complement.
TACATCTTGGTATACTCTCCACAACATACAGAGCTGTTTTACAGAGATGTCACATATCAGTCCTTCCCTAAGTCCCTAAGTTTGTCCAAGTATTTTTTTACAATATCATTATGTTTCTGAGGAGACAAAAGTATTTGTGGGGCATGGGAGGTGGGAAATGCAGAGGTGAGCCGGTGTTAAGGAAACAATTGGAAATTCTTTGTGGGACTCAGATCTAAACACCAAGATGTAAGAACATAGGATCAGGGAGGCCATCTTGAGCTTTTTTTTTTTTTTTTTTTTTTAAGGGCACATGGATATCAGGGCAAGCTGAAAGAAGCTTCATCTGTGCTGTACATCATATTCAAGTAACTTCTGGCTTGGTGGTCATACAGTTACTTTCTTATCATGTACAAACAGAGACATTGAATCTTTCTAAGAAACACCTTACACTATCTGTTGTTGAACCTTGCATAAACCAGACCACCCATCCTCTGAACTGGAACTGCTTTGGGTCCAGCTGCCTGAGCTGCTGAGGATCTCCCATATCTTTGAGACATAATGTTAGTAAGGCACATGTGTGTGCAGAGTATGAAATGTTTCAAAGGCTTCTGTATTAGGCTTTTATTCTACTTTAAATGTATATAGTGTTTACCTCAAGATACTTTAGTTCATTCATAAGTGCTAGTTCTTAAGGAAGAGATTTGCATGGTCCTTAACTCATTAAGAAAAACTGGTAAATAATGAAAGCTGAGCAACATCTTATAGCCAAAATCTAATGTGATAATTTGGTGATTCTTTTCACAAACTGAGCCTTCCTTAACAAATTACTATAAGGTAATTGATTATACAGTCTGATAATGTTACCTACAATTTACATTTACTGCCAAGTATTAGTATGCACAAGGACAGCTATGAAAGAGTAATCCTATAAAGACCCATTGCCACTACTCCATAACAATATCTTCATGTAACTCATATCCTCTGAAAGCCATATGTACAGTATAGGACCTGAAGAGTGAGAAAAGAGAAAGTTGAAAGAAAGGATTAAAAGTAGAGCTATTCCTGTAATTGTGACATTGAGTAACAAATCTGTAGAAATCCAAATCTGTTTGAATATAAATCCATGAGCCCAAGAAGGGGCAACTTTTGAATAAATTAGTCACAGTGAATAGTTTACTCAATTTTATTATAATCTGGAAGTGAGGAGCTCAGTATGATATCCATTTTACCTGATTTTTAATGTCCTGAAGCATTTTCCATGTTGTTTTCTTTGTAATCAGCAGCTTTTTAACAGGCAAGCAATTTCTCAATTTAAATAGCATACAATAGAGCATTTTGATGCAGACAGCTTGTCAGTTTAGGCTCTATAGCCTCATACCTTATTGATACCTCAGATAAACCTTAGAGTTTCTTCATCAAGAATATTGAATTTTAGTCTGGATATGGTTTAAGATAACTCCCCAAATTTAGTACATTTTCATAAACAAAGTTGTTCTGCAAGTTTGTTCCATATTCCTATTTTGCAAGGGTCATCTCTAAAACTTACCAGATTCTCCAGTTAATTCATTATATGTATCCATACAGGCAGACAGACAAAGTACTGTCTCTCAGTAGAAACTACACTGAATTAGTATCAGTGCAGCTGAGCTATGGATCTGAGAAAGATCTCAAACCCTTTTAAATTTGGCTGTATTAGTTAATATTTCTGTCTAAACATGAATACATTTCAATAATATCAGAAAAAGTTGCTTGCAACAAGTCTCACAGCAACTTGTATTAAAGCTGGGAGCGCTGCATGAGCTATTTGACTGGCAATCCAGTGACCACAAAACTCTTTCCTGACAAAATAATTACATATCTTATTTCCTGACCTAGAAATCAAAAACAACTTGGACAGGTTTGTATGTCAGTGTTCTGGATTTTTGACTATGACAAAACTTTGTCACATCAGTATTCATCACTTATGCTTCAGGTTGAAAGGGGAAGGAAAAGCAAAACAAAACAAAACTAAAAGCTGGAAACATGAGAAAAAGAGATCAAAGGACTAGCCATGAAAGAGGGAGAAATGTTTTTCAAGTGCACTGCAGTTTTTCTCTTGGTAATATAGTCTCATCACAAACCCTAAGCAAAGCAACCATCAGAGTTTGTGAATATAATATAATTTTTTCGCTAAGTAAATATATATATGTAAAATATATATGTGTATGTATATGCTCTCTCTCTAAATATATATATATGAGCTTTTTGCTCAGTAGAAGTGCCTGACTTTTATGAAAAGGTATTTGAAAACCAAAGGAAGAGAAAGGGGAAATTTGTAGTCTGTTATCTTAGAAAACATACTTTTCTTGAAAGAATAGAGGAGTGGTCCATGGCTAAAGTCCCTTAGGTGTGTCTCTGCCATGGCATGGATAAACCATGTGCTGCAGTCCTTTGCCCAGCCTGTTTCTGTGACTTGTGAGTTGGAGAGTATTCTAGTCTAGAGCTTAACATGAAAGGAGAAATAAAGGTAAACCTTGCAAATGTAGCCTGTTATTTATAAGGTGAAGAGATTTCTACCATTTGGTGTGAAATGCATTGCAGGCACATGGTTGTTAAAAAAAATCAGCAATGAAGGGTTTATAAGGAAGATGGAGCATAACAGGAATCTGGAAGAACGCTTATGTGGGGTGTGGAAACAATCAAGACAACAGAGAAAATGATGTTAGATTTTCAGTACTGCTTAGGGCAGTTTGGCTCTGCAAATAAGTTAACTTCTTTTGAGGGTAAAGAGGGGGATAAAAACTGCTCACAGAAGTAACAAAGTACTAACATCAACCCAACAGATAGGTTCTCTTAATGTTTATTTGGCATGACCAGTGTTAAACACAGAGGTGAGATTATACTGAGAGATGAATTCCTGCACAACTAAAATGGAGAGTTTTCTGCTTTGCATTTAACAGCTTGATCTGAACAGTTAATGTCAGGGCTTCTTTGTCTATAGTCTTTTGTTTCTTGTCCAGATGGCCTGGTCTAACTGACTGAAGCAAGTTCTCTGCTTATCAGAAGAATCTAGGTCTTCCTTACTGACTCTAGCAGTGAATGCAAGAAGGTATTGTCTAATAATTTCAGTATTTCCTCCTTTCTACCAGTATTGATGTATTTGGCTTCAAAGTTAATTCAAAAAATGACCACTGACATCTGCAAATGATAGTAACTCTACAAGACGACATGAATGTATTCTTAGGATAAGAGTAGGAAAAAAGAGTTTGCTACAGTCATTGTCTCTGTAAGAATAAAAAATGCTTATTCATAATTTTATTTTTATGGTCTATGAGCTGTAAAGACCATTTAAGGTCAGCACTTCATACTGTATTAGGTAAACATTTAAGAGGTAAATACTTTTATCCAACTTTGCTGCAAGCAAAGAAACAGACCATGAAAACTCAAGAGAATGTGCTTGATGTTTTCATGCTATTACTTTTACTGAGCTAAAGCTTCAATATTAGAGGTGTTCAGAACTTCATATTAATGTGCAAGCTTCGAAACCACCAAAAGAAAATTGCATTGGCACAGCTATAAAAGAAAAGCATTATATAGTCTAAGGATTACATGTTCTGTCATAGTGGTATCAGAACTGTTTTTGTTCTCACTAATGTTTATGTCAGGGAGAACTGGGAATCACAATGGCTGAGGTCTAACCACAGTTCTGCCTCTGTCTTTCCATCTCACTGTACCTAGTTATTTAGAATAAAACTTCCTTAAACCGTTCCAGTGTTTTACTATGCATATCCCAACCATAATAAACCACATGCTTGTTTGGCTGCAAAGCAGTGGTTCCAAACAGCAAAGTCACCTGAGAGTGAATAAGAGACTGGGTACTTCTAATGGTTGATTAATGCAATGGAAGAGTGATGTTAAGTTACCTGGGGGATTCCTAAGCACTTGCATGCCAATTGGAGTATTGCTTAGAATTATATAGTAGGAAACATCATTACGTATGTGAATTTAAGCACTTCTGCCTATGCAGGAACTAGTACTAAACTGAGGAGTGTTGTCTAATTCAAACTGTACAGGAGATCAGAGCTCAACTTTTGTAGTGTAAATTGGTTGCTGAAAGACCTACTGAATTTCCTATCTTATATTGCTGACAATACTTCCCATTAAGATCTCTGTCCGTCTTGCTGTTCAGACAGCAAGACAGCTTACCGTTCAGACAGCACAGTAGGAATGGCAGCATGGAAAAAGAGCAAGATGGAACTTGGGAGTGGAGTCTGATGTCTGAGATAGTGGGCTGGGAAGGGAGCTTGTGCCTTAATTTCCTCTAAGCCTACGAAATTTTGTGTTGGTTAGACACTGGAAATGTCTTGCACTTCTAGCACACAGAAGTACATTTTTCTGCTTATTTATATTTATACATCTGGAGGGAAATATTTGAGGAGTAGTTATTAGTGCATATCTCCCTTTTCTAGCTGAGTGGTCAAACATTCATCAATGGGAAACACATTCCCGTCATCCTGGATTCATGACTCGTTTTCTCATCTGAAGAACAGCTTAAACTCAGGCTAGAAGAAAGTTGTTCTATTACCCTCCTGTCTCTCCAGTCACTGCACCCTGGAGTTTGCTGGGTAGGATACTTACAAAGGAAACAAGGGTTGAAGTTTTGAATCCCTTGAAAAAAACAAGGGACACAAAGCCAGACTTCCTGTTTGTTTGGGTTTTTTTATCAAGTACACCTTGCTGTGTGCTCTTTCTGAAAGCTGGATGATTCCAGTATCAATGATTGTATTTTGCAGTCAAAAAAAAGACACATGTGGTTAACATGAAGAAGTCAACAGAGGTGCTCATGCCCACACAACTTCTGGAATTACTACAAGTTCAAGCAGGTACTAAAGGCATATTTCCAGGGTGAAATTCAGGGAATTTTCAGGATTGAAATATGGCCTCCTGGTAGTCTGCTGGTACTTAAGAGATATGTCACTTTTAATCACCGATTCTGAGATTAGTCTTAGACAAGTTAATTATACCCATTCCTACTTTTGCCCTTACAATAGCCCATTCTCTTAATCTGTGAATGACCACAACTCTACATCAAGAATCTATGTTGTTCCTATCAGACACACAGGACTGTTGAGCTACTTGATAATTAACTGGAAGAAGCACATGATAATTCTCACAGTTTGGTCATGCAAAATGTCTCAATTTCAGCTTCCACTGTCATGATGCTCTAGGTACTTCCATGGTCTTTTGATGCAAATATAATAAAGCAGCAACCAGAAAATATTCTTCACAGGGTGCAAGAGAAAATGAACATTAAAAGACAGAAAGTTTTGCTTTTGATGTTTAAATGATTTGTGGTAGCAACCTTAAAAGTGCTTTAATGACTGTTTTACCCAATTAATTTCCTTAGAAATTTTTCCTAAGCTTTAAAAATACAAGCTCAAATTTTGACTAGTTTTTAATTTTCTTTTTTGAAGTCCCTGATGTGTTTTCTACATGGTGAACCACAGAAATGTTGCTGCAGTAAATTCCTTTTATTTTGCCTCATACAAATTTTAAAGGAATATGTTATCTTCATTTGTCTTCCTTCTTCCCACTTAAATATGTACAAGATTTTTTCAGAGGATGAATAGGGAAAGTAAATATTTATAACAATGTTTTGTATTACTGATGAGAAATTGTTGTGCCATTACATTACACAGGGTGAGAATAGAGTAAACTGATAAAACAACAGACTACACAGGCAATATTTAAACCACAAGATCTTGATTCTCAGTTCCTTCTCTTCTGCAGTATACACAGTAATGGACTTGGAAAGGGTCAAGGACCTTGTTATCTCCAAAAGCCTTTGATGTCACTTTCTGAAATGTTTGTTGGAAAAAATAAATCCTTTTTTAGAAAAAGGGTGTACACATTGCTTCCACTGATTATATGAACTTCATAAAACAGGGAATAATACTCTGGTACCCCTATATGGTCTGTAGATGATCTCTGAGACCCCTTTACACTTTCTTACTCCACCTGGTATTTTGAATGTATTCCTCAGTCCAGAGCTAAAAGTTTTTCTTGTTGTCTCTGTAAAAAACCCAAGAGTCTAGAGTATTCAGGAATAAAAGAAATAGACAAAATCCCTGTGGGTACTTTAATGCTTGACTTATGAACTCAGTAGATTAAAATAACCAAATCTGTATAAATCAACTAAACAGAGCCTAGGGGAAAGCAGGGTAATGTTCTGAAAATATCCAAAATGGTTTAAAATATGTGGAGTGAGAGGGATTATTCATGGGTCACAAAAAGAATAACAAGTGGTGGGGTAAGATTAAGGAAGGGGAAATTTACTCTTGATAAAGTCTATTTATCCTGCGCAACAGTCTTCCAGTGAAGAGAGTGAAGGTAGCTCTTCTGACTCATTTTTAGATGGGTTGAACAATAAATTAATAAATGATCTGTAAATCTCTTCATTTCCTGAGGAAAACTGGAAGGATCTCCTAGTGGAACAGGTATTTTACCTCTCTAGTGCCTATGATTCTATCACACATGGGCCCTTTCAATTATCAAAGTATCACGTGCTTATTTCAGCAACATGACTCTCATTAATGTCAAAGGGAGACTCAAGATTAAAAACCCCAGGCATCACTTTAAAAATGTAAGAATTAAAATGATGTATCATTTCTCCACTAGAGAAATCAATTCCCCAAATATGGGACCCCTTTTTCTTTTTCTTCAACAGGACTACACTTACTTATCCTCAGCACCCAAAAATAAATACTAAGGCCAGATCGTAATTAACCAAGAGCTTCTGAAGGAGAAAAAAAGAAAAACAGAGACATGTTTTTAACCATTAAAGAAATTAAAGACTTTATGTTTCCAGGGAGAGCATGATTTAAGGGCTAATCAACACCATGGTCCTACACACTATCTAAGAAATTGGAAATTACTGGCTACTATCCTCAGCTCTCAGAAAGTCCGGGGGGAATCTCTGCAAGGCCTCTGATAACTTTTGAGTCTAGGCTTGAATGTCATTTTCCTCTTAATTAGAAATTCATCATGTGTGTATCCATGTATATGTTTGCATTTCTGTGGATATGTTTATTAATGTATGCACACATACACACATAATTTGTCTCCATATGGATCCACACACATTACAGTATATATCTCTTCACTTTAATTGCCTGTTTTTTTCCTTGTCATGTTTAGCAGTGTATGCTCTCTATACTCTGTTTTCCTTTTGCCGTATTGGCAAAGACTTACTAATGCTCTATTTGCTTCTTTTATCTCATTACATTATTCAGTGGTTTTCTATACACATACATTCAGAAACATCAGCCAAATAACTTACTTTCAAAGAGATGTAAGAAAAGCAGACGTGTTTGTTAAAGAAAGAAGCGTAAGACTGACTCAAAGCATAAGCAAAATAGTTGCTCAGGGCAAAAGATTACCAAGGATACTAAAATTACTACAATCCCACTATTTTGCTAATGTCAGTCAGAAGTCACCGTGATCTCCATATATACTGCTGTCAACAAAGAAAGTTAAGCTACAGCTAAGTTGGATAGAGCATTTAAAGACCAGTGCAATGCCAAGGCTGGTCATGAGATTGCTGTTGCCTGACTAAATTCTGAATAATCCTCTGGTAATGCCTGATGCTCTCCTGTGCGTATAGCATAAGGTGCATCTACTTTAAGGGTTTGTGAAATTAGACAGATGATTATGCTTTGTGTCAGTATTTGGATTCTTGCTCTAGAAAGCTGAGAGCACTACTAGTTTACTCTGAGGTGATTCCTTCCAGGGGAACCAAGGCAGAAGGTGCTCACCAGTCCACTGTCTAGATGTCACATGTTTCAGTGAGGTTGCTTAGGTCCCCAGCAATTAGCTTTTTATGGCTTGTGCAGCACATAAATGAGATTGGTACCTGACATGAGTTTCTATTCTGGTAAACTCACAGTATGGACATATGACCTCAGATCCATAATAGAATGGAAAATCTGATTAGATGGGCAAAATCTTTCTGCCTTAAGGATGGTCAAATGCTGGAAAAGTTCCCAAAGGTCTTGTGGGAATATCCTTTAATGATTTTCAGACTGTGACCAAACATGGTCCTGAGCAGTTTAAGTTGGCTCTTCTCTCAGTGAGAGGTTGGGCAAGATGATTTCCATCAATCTCTGTAGTCTAAACTACACCATGACTGTGTGGTTTGTTAGCAATGGCAGAAAATAAATGTTTATGGATCTATAAGCAGATGGATCTGAACATAAACACAGATTATCAGTTTAAATGTGTCCAATGTTGTTTTCTGGCACTGAGGCAAACTAGCAGGAAAAAGGATATGTCCATATTATTAAATTATTTTCACCTTCAAAAGAAGGTGGATGTGTGAAAACTGGTCCCAGGCTTGTGCTAAATCTGAAGCTCATCTGGAAATAAGGATATCTCAAGCTGGATAGTTCAAAAGTGTGTTGAGGACCACTATCACAATTTACTTTTACAGCAAATTGATTTCTAGTATCCAGAAATATTCCGTGTAACTGTTGAATTTATTAGAACTGGTATATCTATGACACCAGAGACTTATATAGACCTACAGTAAATGAAGAAAAATATTTACATTCTTGAGAATTATCATAGGTAAGGTATCTGGAGTACTAGTCTTTCTAGAATAGTTTTTGTTTGTCTGTTTGTTTTTTTTTTTCCTCAAAAAAACTCAGCCCAAAACAAAACAAAACACCTTGTAACTGTGATGTTTGTTTTTTTCTCCATCTGTAAATTGTAACCTACAGCTATGTGGTAATAGCTCTTAAAAACATATGTAAGATAATGTTTATACATAGACTTGTCCTCTTTTATTAGTGCAATTGCTGCATATGGTGAGAGGTTAACTCTAGAAAAAAACCTTTTACTCAGAGATGGAAGAAAAAGAACAGATTGAGATCAGGCAAAAAGCTACATGCAAGTGTTTCATATTCAGAAAGGGTAACATTTAAACTGGTTTTGAAGGTATTTTTTCATGCATTTAAGGGTATTTTCATAGTTCCTTACCATACTTTTTCCCCACTATAAGTGTGGGTCTTGGTTTTGTTGTTTGTTTTGTTTTTTTTTCTTTTCTTCATAAGAAACTTATTTTTCTTTCTGTTATTTTGAATACACAAAATCTCAAACAGAAATATGCTTATGTCTGGGTAATCTGTTCTCAGTTTTTATGTTCCGACTTTGTCTTTCAATGTAACATGGAAGATCAGATTAAGAAGAGAGAGAACTGAGTAAATGACAGGACTAAAATGGAAAATTATGAAATCTGTAAAATTTCCTCAACTCCAACTTTGCTTCTCACTCTTCCGTCTCATCCTTATTTTATTGACCTCTGATAAATAAAAATAAAAAATTATAAACAGGGTGTCCATAAGAAAATGGACACAATCAGCTGCTTCATATAAATGACAGTGTACAGAGAATGTCAGTAATTATATTATTTTATTTATTTTTAGTGCTAGAAAAAAATGCTGCATGGGTTGTTCAGAGCAGTGAATGATTTGTTTTATTCAGAAATTATAATTTTTCTTTCTCATAATTGCATAAGAAATTTAGCCACAGCTATCAGCCCTGCTTCGGAAGTTTACTTCAATGAAGGGTAATCCCAGACTCCTTGATATCTCTGCCGAAGAACTTTTGGCTTGGGTTGAAGTCCACTGAAGATTTTTTAAATCTTCCAAGAAAACATCATTGCTACCGATCTGTGATGGATTTTAGCAAGTGACCTGAGGTGACCCTCTCTGCAAGCTATCACTCTAGTGAGCCTTACTTTCAACAACATTTTTTCATATTGAATTAAACCAGGTTACCTTTTGAATGAACACAACATCAAAACAAAACAAAACAAGCATAAGGAAAAATAAGTGTGAGTTTGTTTGTTTTTTTTCAAAGGGACATCACCACTCAATGATCTCCAGAGGTCCCTTCCAACCCTTACCATTCTATGATTTTGTGATTTCCAGTTCTATTATACTAGTATAAGCAGGGTGCTGCTTCAACAGAACCAATAGAAATTCTTTTGATCCAGATCCCATGTAACTGACATCAGAGTTTTGCCTGCAGAATCCTAAATTAACAGAAGTAATGGAAAATACAAGTGCTGGCTGCTGCTTTTCTGAATGGTGTCCCATAGATGCTAAAACATATAGAATATTAAACATGGAATGCATTAGCTAAATAAGCTACACCCAGCATAGCTAAAACTGTTCACTGATACAGAGTGCATGTTTAACAAAAAACCCACAAATTAATAAAAGAAGAAATCCTACTTAATGCTGAGCCCATTAATATGGGGAAACGATAAGTTAACTCCCTGAAATTCTTCATTTGGAGACAGATTTTTTTTTCCCCAAAAGCAAGAATCAAGAGGGATATATTAATTACATCGTTGAAGTAAAAATAATTCAGCATGTAATATAGGCAGCATTGTTGATGAACAAAAAAAAAATATTCTTAATATTTTCTTTCTTTTTTGTTTGTTTGTAGGTTTGTTGTTTTGTTTGTTTGTTTGCTTTTTCCCTAAGCAGTACATTGTTTCTGTTTACCCCTTCCTTAAGGGTACAAAAAGAACAATGCAAATTCCTACAGTCAAAATATCAGAAGCCGGCAAACAAAGAAACAAAAATTTCCCATTAACTATGTTAGTCTCTCACACTTTGACAATATTATACAGACTTTAGACAGACAACCTGGGATAAGTTCATAACCTCCCCTTCAGAATCAATCTCAATAGCCACTAAAATAAGAGAACATTACAGTGCCATAACAATGACTTTATGAAAGGGATTACACAGTATGAACAGTCATAACTCCATCTCATTGAGAATGACAGTTTCAATCTTTCAGAAGTAGAAGTAGTAATGCTGAAGTAACGCTTGGGTATTGCAACATACAGAAATAATACTAAAAAGGAAATGTGTCTTGAGGATAGGTGGTAAGTTATCTATGATCTGAAGCTTATAAAAATAGTTCTCAAATATACTGCATGCATTGTTTTCACCTGTTCTGGAGCTGCTTTAAAAGATCCGGCAAAAGCAGCTGATAGTCCACACTATCCAATTTCTTGTGTCCAAGTACAACATATCCTGTATATGCAATGCCTGCATTTACATGCAGGACTTCCTTACAGAGTTTTACACCGTTATTTATAAAGACTGTTGTTTTATCTTACAGGAGTTGCAGGTGTGAATGTACACATTGTATGGTAATAAATTCTTTCATACACAACCCAAAAGTTTTCTTTAGTGTCTTCTATGTAAAATACCCATTAGGGCTAAATCTATTCTCCTGTTTTTTCGACAACTGTGTCAAGCTTCTGTGGTGGATGGTAAGCCAAAGACACTTTTAGCTATAGCCATCCAGACTAATAACAACCAAGAATACACATACTTTTCAGAACTAAATACATCCCTTGGTTATTTCAGGGCTTGGCAAAAGCAGCTCTTCAGATAAAAATGGTAAATAACTAGACTATAGAAGATTAGAACAGAAAGCATTTCACAGAATCATAGAATTGTTTCAGTTGGAAAAGACCTTTAAGATCATCAAGTCCAATTAGTAACCTAACACTGACAATCCCAGCACTAAACCTTGTCCCTAAACACCTTGTCTACATGTCTTAAATAACTTCCTGGTGGATGGGTGCCCACCACCTTCCTGTGAAGCCTGTTCCACTGCTTTACAATCCTCTCTGAAGAAATTTTTCCTGCTGTCCAACCTAAACCTCCCATGGTGCAAGCTGAGGTCATTTTGTCTTATCACTTGTTACCTGGAAGAAGAGTCTGATTCCCACCTTGTTAGAACCTCCTTTCAGGCAGTTGTACAGAGTGATAGGTTCTCCCCTGAGCCTCTTTTTCTCTTTGTAACCTTTGTCAGGACATGCTCCAGCACTTCAATGTCTGTCTTGTAGTGATAGGCCTAAAACTGAACCCAGTGTTTGAGGTGCAGCCTCATCAGTGTCAAATACAGGGGAACAATCACTGCCCTAGTCCTGCTGGCCACACTAGTGTTAACACAAGCCAGGATGCCATTGGCCTTCTTGGATACCTGGGCACACTGTTGGCTCATGTTCAGCTATCAGTCAACACCCCCAGGTCATTTTCCACCCATTTTTCCTGAAAACTAACTGTGGGTGCATTCTATCCCCTTTACCTATGTTTATCATTGATAAACATATTAAACAGAACAGGTCCCAGTACAGAGAGCTGGGGAACACCATTAGTGACCTGCTACCAGCTGGATTTAATTCTGTTCACCACCAGTCATTCGGGTGGCCATCCAGCGAGCTTTTCACCCAGCAAACAGTACAAGCATCTAAGCCATGGGTAGCTAGTTTCTCCAGCAGAATGATCTGGGAAATAGTGTCAAAGTCTTTACTAAAGTCTAGGTGTACAGCATCCACAGCCTTTCCCTCATCTACTAAACAGGTCATCCTCACATAGAAAGAGGGCATGTTAGTCAAGCAGCACCTTCAGTCCATGCAGACTGGGCCTGATTACGTGGTTGTCCTGTATGTACCACATGATGGCACTCAAGATGATGTGCTCCATAACCCTCCCTGGCATTGAGGTCAGGCTGACAGGCCTTTAGTTCCCTTGATCCTCCTTCTGGCACTTCTTGTAGCATCTTATCCTCATAGAATCACAGAATCATAGAATCATCTAGGTTGGAAAAGACCCATCATGTCCAACCTTTCACCCTACTCTACAAGTTCACCCCTAGACCATATCCCCCAACACTACAGCTAAGCGATTCTTAAACACATCCAGGGATGGCGACTCAACCACCTCCCTGGGCAGCCTATTCCAATATCCCACCACT
>JANHFX010012825.1:0-29040 GCA_027560015.1 Chloroceryle amazona | reverse complement strand
GAAAGCTGTCAGGCAGGAAGGGACCTGGGGGTGCTGATTGACAAGCAGCTGAACATGAGCCTGCAGCGTGCAGGGGGTGAAAGGCCAAAGGCATCCTGGCCAGCAGGACCAGGGAAGTGACTGTGTCTCTGTACTTGGCGCTGGTGAGGCCACACCTTGAGTACTGTGTTCAGTTTTGGGCACTTCAATACAGGGAAGGTATCAAGGGGCTGTAGTGAATCCAGAGAAAGGCAACTAAGTTGGTGAAGGGCCTGGAGAACAAGTCTTCTGAGGAGTGGCTAAGGGAACTGGGGCTACTTACTCTGAAGAAAAAGGAGGCTGAGGGGAGAACCTAACACTCTCTACAGCCACCTGAAAGGACATTGTAGAGAGGTAGGTGCTGGTCTCTTCTCCCAAATAACTGGTGACAGGACAAGAGGGGATGGCCTCAAGCTGCACCAGGGGAGGTTTAGATTGGACATTAGGAAAAGTTTTTTCACTGAAAGGGTTGTCAGGCATTAGAACAAGCTGCCCAGCAAGGTGGTTGAGTTGCCATCCCTGGATGTGTTTAAAAGCCGTGTAGATTACAGAATCACAGAATGTTAGGGGTTGTAAGTGACCTTCGAAAATCATTGAGTCCAAACCTCCCTGCCAGAGCAGATGTGGTGCTTGGGGATATGGCGTAGTGGTGGACTTGGTAGAGGAAGGTTAATGGTTGGACTCAATAATCTTAAAGGTCTTTTCCAACCTAGATGATTCTATGATGTAATTTTAGGAAGGATGATTTAATGATTTAATTTACTGAGAATCTTTTCAACCTGGAGTTAGTGACTAAGCTGTTCTGGAGATTTTCAGGACCCCTTGTTTCTAAGTCAGCTAACCAGATTATCTAATTTCTCCCGGGAAATAGTTGGCCAGAAGAAAAGAGTAGCTCTAGGCTTCTTAAGACCATAGTGAGTACCTCCCTTCAGAAGCAGAGAGTCTGGGAAGAGGGGAAAGGGAATGATCTCCACACTTATCCTGTATCTGAGATGTGTAGATAACTAGAGAACGTAGAGAAAATTGTGCAGCATGGTGACAGCTGTTACATGCTCTCAGCCCAGTCTGTAGAGAAAATTGACTTACACAAGAAAAGAGAGCACTCAAATGTTCTTTCCTAATCTGTCATATTTGCAAAATGTGAAGCCTTCCTGTTCATAAACAGTTGCCTTTTGAGAGCTGCAGCCGAGAGCGTTTTTCCAGTACATGAAGCTCATAGCAGCTGCTTTGTTTCCTGCACACACTGTCCCCAGTTCTGTAGGACTGAGAGAGAATTCCACACTAAAAATATACACTAAATACTTTCTTTGTGTTTGAATGGACACAAGGAAATTTTAATTTCATGATTTAACAACCAGATTGGGATAGCAGAACAGATTGTTTTGTCAATTGGTTTGACCCATTAACAAAGCAGGAACTGTTTCAGTCTGTTATGTACTTGATACCCTGTACAGTAGTTCACCTAACTAATATATCTGCATATCTGTATTGTATTGCCAATCCTGACTATTTTCTGACACACAAGAGGTGGTTGAGAAAGAGAGAATGAAGTAATAAAGAGTTCCTGAAACTGAGAGATGTGAAGAGGATAATAATAATATCCTTTGGACTCAGCTATGTGATAATCATATGCATTTATGGTATCATTGATTCTTTTCTATCCTGAGTATTTGGAGGCTGTGGCACCCTGATTGATAGGAAAAACTGGAATGATATGGGAAGTAGAAAGGAGTGAGGTGCAGAGACATACAGCTACATGGAGTCAGCTCTGCCGAGCCACTGATGTATCTGCATGGTGTTTGCCAGCACTCTGGAAGAACTAACTACCCAGCTGTTGTGGAGAGAAGTAAAGCCTCCAGGTGCTTGTGCTAATATGCTTCCATGTTTTGCTTTTGCTTTGACCAAAATCTTTAACTGAGTGACAACATTGATGTCTGTCTTGTGCCTGCCTTTTTGCCCAGTCCTCTCCACTGCTGACTTCTTTGGTGGCAGACACCAGCGAAGTGGAGCTAGCGAGACAGTAATTTGAGTCAGTGAACTGACCCAAATTACCCTTCTCCAAATCCTAATCAAAAGTCCATCCATAGGACCCAGGCTTCTTGGAGATTGTTGCTCTTTCACTTGATATGCCACCAGAACAGGTTGTGTAGAGTTCACGAGCTCACATGCCTCACGAAAGCAGCTATATTTCTTCATGCTTGCACCAATCCCTGAGAATTAAAGCTCTTTTCAGGATCTTCACCAGAAACAGTATTTTCACGTAGATAAGCTATCACCTGAATGATCTGCCAATCAATAATTGTGAGTTAACCATACCTTTCTAGAAAGGTGGTCTTGTTCTGTGTGTTCCTCCTGGCTTTTGCATGGCTAACATATGCTTTATGAAGAAATCAGAGTATTTTAGACAAATACTTGAAACTGCTAAAAGAATTCTTTTTCAACATCCTTCAGAAACTTCAGAAGTGTTTTAAAATGTCAAGCAGGAATCTGTGTTTTCAAGTTAATTGTATCATATAAGACTGGGATTGACAATGGAATGATGAAATAAAAAATGTTGTTAGCAGAGTGTTTTTTCTGTTATGAAGTGATTGAAAATATAATTAGATTTTAATCAGAAATGGAAATACTAGGTGAGTTTAAGTCATTTCAGATCAGTTTACTTATTTAAAAATTGAAGAATTTTAATTTACAGTAAAATAATTTGCAGTGTTTTAAATTCTTAATTTAAAATTAAAATGTTAAATTATTTATTTAATTAACCTCAAAACACCTGTATTAACATTTAAAAGGATTGTAAAAGGAGTATATACATTCAGGAATGCTATAAATTAGTTAGTTTTCCGAGTAATTCTAAATATACTCTTCTGATATCTAGAGATAAGCTTCACTAACAAAGCCTGGCTCCAGGATCTTACCCAGTGCTGGCACAGAGTCTATTATGTTTGCTAAGAAATCAGGTCAGGAGTTCATAATGGCTGTTCTAGCAGAGCTTATTTTCAAAGTATAGTTTCAACTACAAAAGACTTGTTTTATTTTGGTCTAGAACCAATTTCAAGAATATAGAGCAGATTAAGCATTTTCTTCAAACCTAATTTCATCAAGTGATATTCCAATCTGTGGATGAAAAGCAGTCTAATTACTATGTAATTAATTATCTTAATTTAGCTGTAGGATGGAATCAGGCTGCAACTGATTTTAGCATGTCATTTTGGAACTGTATGAATGGAATGGTTAGGGGAGGTTTGAGTTTGTCAGTGTATCTGATTTGTTATTGCAATCCCAAGTCAAAATGTCCTAAAAGATGTCTGGCCAGTGTGTTGCTTGAGTTATGTGTAGCTTGTGAGCATCTCCCCTGTGGCTGTCATATTTGGGGTGTGTGGCTGCCAGTGGGACTGTGCTGCCTTTAGGGGCTTCTGGATAATTTGAATTCCCTACTTGGGAGGTAAATAGCTAACACTGTAGGAGTTGCCAGCAATGAGCATGTAGTTGGATCCCAGTAGAACCCAACCCAAGCCCTTTTTGCAAGAGTGGTGGTGTCCCCAGGGAGTCAATTCTCACCTCTCTCCTGCAAACTACTTCCTCAGCTTCTACTTCCATTTGCGAAGGTCGGTGATGCAGAGGCACAGTCTGGCTTCTCTTCCCCCTTGAGCAGGTTTTGACATATGGTAGTGTTAACCACTTGTTTTTGTTGCATCAGCCTTTGTTTTTGCTCTATCTATAGATTGTGTGAGATTGCTGCTGACTGCAGAAGCACAAGTTGATGCTGCTGATAAAAATGGCTTTACACCCTTGTGTTCAGCAGCTGCTCAGGGACATGTCAAGTAAGTGAAGTCTTAAGATTTTACCTGTCAGCTATTACTCAACTTTATATTCTCTTTACATTACATTATGTATTTTTTTCATTACATTATGATTGCACTCTTAGGTATAAGTGCATTTAACTATCATTTATTGGAAGCATCTACTGAAACTCATATTCATATGCTATGGTGTTTTTAATATTTCCTGTTTGTTTTGTTTCCAGTTTGCAGCTCTTAAGATTGCTGAAAGTGTGTTCTTAGTAACCACAGTGTGATACTGGTCTACGTGGGTGCCATACCTTTACATTTCTTAATTTTCCTCTATTTGTCAGCCATAATCCAGGATTAACAGAGGAAGGAGAAAATAAATTAGTTTTACACTAATTTTTTTGAAGAATAGAGGACTGTGAATATCACATTCAGAGGCAAAAGAACATTAATCTGAGTATTCTCCTAAGCAACGTGCAGTCAAATATTTTAAACAACAAAACAGGGGGGTTTTTAAGGTTTCAAACTTTTCTTCTAGGAGTAACTTTGAAAACCAGAGAATTATGTATTAGTCAAAGAATATTTCCAAGAACATTCTTCAAAATGTAGTTACAATAATTTCCTTTTATTTTCCAAAGTGCCTATTTTTTTTTAAATTGTTGTTTTATGACAGCATAAATGGGAAATTGTCTTCTTTTTACACTGAGAACCAGTACACAACAGTTCATCCCCATGATTGGTTTTTTCCTCCCTTTTCCTCCCTTCATCAGAGGAGCTGAAGACTGATGTTCTGTTTCTGCTTTGCGGCTTTACTGTGTATCACAGAATCATAGGACACGGAACAGAAAGTTGGAGGCAGCCTATAGATAGCATCTTCCACAGCATCATGATTCAGATAAAGCTATTTTACAGATGCAAAAAGCCTTAAACAGCATGACTAGGAGTCATTATTGCATGCTTTACCTTTGGCTTATATATCTTTTTTTGCCTATATTTCAAGTTTTTATTCTTTTAGTTTTGCATTTTACTATTTGTAAGGATTTTACTCTGATTTAGTAACATACAGAGATCAGAGTCTTTGAGTGTTTTTATACTGTGATAGGCCCTGACCCAACAATGAGGAAGAGTGGGATCCCTGTCCTTCTTATGGCCTTCCATGAGTATGTGAGGATCACTGGAGATTATAGCCACTTCTCAGAGGACTTCAAGTTTATCAACAAATGAGCATCTTTATTGGAAGTCTTAATCCAGAGGCAGCAGATTCCCACTAGGTATTTTGGACACAGAAATGCATATCTAGTTAAATACTTCAGTGTTTTACATGAAACCTGTAAAAATTACATTTGAATTGACAAGACAAACCAAAAATACACTCTTTGTATTCTCTCACTAAAATAAATTTCTTAGAAATTGTTTAAATAGGAAGCTGTTTATTCTGATTACCCTGTACTTTGCTATATACCATCTGCCGTGTTATGATATTGCAGACTTTATATTCTTTTTCCCTAGAGTTACTTCTGTAGTATGATATCCCTAAACACTTTTCTTGCTTTTGCTTTTTTTAGTTACTAAACATTAACTGAATTGTAAAAGTGAACATGGAATAATAATGGGCCAGCCAAAAATAGCAGAGAAACTATGAATGCTTTAGGCTGTTTGATTTGTTGATCACTTCAAAGTTGTGGCCCAGTAAAATTCTGCAATAGGCAGAATTTGGGGCAGCAGTGTAGCCTGGCCCCTTGCACGTGTTGTTTTGTGTAGTCCATGTTACTTGTACTATAGCACTAAGAATCTGGGCTTAATGACAGCACTAAGCTACTGTCAATCACACGGTACTTGTCTGTGATAGATTTGCCAGCCAGTCTACTGTGACATGTTCAGTAACCTTTTCCTGAACTGAGACAATACCATTCCAATCCTAGTTATATACTCTGAAAAAAAAATATTTTTTTTGAGGCTGTTCAGTAATATCACTAATTCAGAAAATGCTTTTAGAAGAAACCTGCAGAATCTTTTCCCATGTAGTCCAGGCCAGGCTGACCTCCTGTCACCTTGGGATGGAAAATCACTGTGGCATTTCCAGAATCATTGAAGACAATGCAAAATAACAAAACATAATTTTTACATTAGCACAACTCAGTTGTAAGTTGCTTTATTGAGGTGTCTTGTTATAAACGCATCTTAAAATGATTTTTGTGACTGTGTGGTTAGGATACATGTTCAGCATTTGGTA
Organism: Chloroceryle amazona; assembly: GCA_027560015.1. Classification (NCBI taxonomy): domain Eukaryota; kingdom Metazoa; phylum Chordata; class Aves; order Coraciiformes; family Cerylidae; genus Chloroceryle; species Chloroceryle amazona. The sequence continues at coordinate 23,001 of JANHFX010012825.1, read as the reverse complement.
AGGTAGAGCATTACTTTTATTTATAATTTTTTTGTTCATTTGAGCATTTTCAGAAAGCACAGCTAAGTATTTCATGTTGATCTTTCTATGGTTTACTCTTTTGTAAAATTGTGCATTTTCTCTTGAAGTGGATTGATTTTCTGATTAAATATAAACTTACCAAAAAAGACTTTTTTATCTATAATTGTGATTTTATTTTTTTTGTCTGTAATTTCTTAAATACTACTTATATATAACTAATACTGTCTTAATTTTTTTGTCACTGTTTGTATACTGTGGTCTCCTAACCAGTAGTTATTTAGCATTTCATTAATTGCTTTAAGGCTTTATTGTTGCTATCTTGTTATGGACTGATAAATACTGAGGCAGAGAGCTGGGGAATTATCTTTGTTTACAGCCCTTGTTTAAACTGCAGAGAGAATAGAGTTGTATTAAGATTTTTCTCAAGTCCTGAGAGATGTTGAAAAACTGGGTTTGGGAAGGGAATGGGAGCCAACCATGGCACAAGAACCAGGAAGAAAACTGGACTTACTGCTACAGGGGCTTTGAGGAAGTACATTCCCTTGGGCAAGTCCTTTTTGCTGGTATCTAGAGCTTGTCCCAGTCCTTCTTTTTTTTTTTTTTTAATTCTCTTTTTAAAACTATTTTAAATAGCAGTACTCATAAAATAAATGTTAGTTATTTGCTCAGCTGAGGATTTTTCTTAAAGCAGCTGTCATGATGTTTTTATTAGCTTTGTGAACTTACATGTTTTACATTCAGAGTTTTTAAATGCAGGCACAGTAGTTCAAGATGTACATGTTTAAAGTAACCTCAATTTCTGTCTTTACATCAGTGTATAAAATAATACCTTATACTTGTGTATATGCAATGGTTAAAATCACGGATCTGTATCTATAAAATCAGAACTTTATGGAAGCAGGTTTTAAATGTTGTAAGTTATAAATAGGTTTTGGATGTCAAAAGTAAGATAATTTTACTACCTTATTGTTTGCTGTAGGTGTGCAGAATTATTAATTATGTATCAGGCTGATATTAACCATGCTGCTGAAAGAGGACAGACACCTTTGTACCTGGCCTGTAGAAATGGGAATAACGATTGTATTAAGCTATTGTTGGAAAGTGGAGCGGATCGAACAGTAAAAACTAGTGTAAGTTAAATTGTTTGTAAAGTTAAAATACCTTGTATAGTACTCAATAACTGCAAACAGTTAGGAAATATTTCCAGTAAAATACTTATTTTAAGCTTTCTTTAAAGCTGGAATAAACCATGTGTTTTGGAATTAACATTTGGTTCTTCTAATTATACTTTCTGGGGTTTTTTTTAAGCTATGTATTGTCTAAAATCTCCTAAATTATGTGACTTCCATATCTCTTTACATATTTCAGATTCTGCCTGCAGTTTGCTGCAGACTTTTCTTCAGCACTGGATTTGCAAAACAGAGCTCTTCTGTTTTGACTTATTTTTAAGGTGGAGAATTGGAGATAGGGATTTTGCTTCCATCTTTTACGTTAGGGTGCTTCATTGTTGTCTTTAATGGGACCTCCACCCCCGAATTTGTCATCCAGTATTGTAAAGTCTCATATATCGCAAATGGGAGAACATGGAAAAAAAACCTGAATCTACAGGGAAAGGGAGGAGGACTGTCTCAAAATTTATATCTAGGTATTGCCTTTTCAGGTGCTTTTCTGAAGTTTTTCTTAAGATTTTGATGTAAACATGAAAATAAATGTGGGATGTAGACTGGCCAGCCATACAGCACAGAGTATTGGCTTCACAGTACATTCTGCTCCTTTAATACAGTGCATTTTTTTTGATTCATTTATTTTGGATTTGGGAAGTAAATATACTTGACTTTGAATGAGAGAAACTCATGTCAAATCCCTGAAAATACCTGACTGAAAAATTAAGGCACAATGAAACAAATTATTTATTGTTAGAATTGTGTTATTTTGCTGACTGTTAAGGAAACAGTTTATTAAGAGCATGTAAGTCCTGTATCACTTAAACTCTTCTAAAAATGTTGAAGCTGGTATCTGTTGGACTGTCCTTGGGGAAAGGTGTAAAATTTTATTTGATACATTGTCTTCCCTCTTTTCCATGCCAAACACATACAAGCAGCACTTTTTTTCCAAAAAGATCATTATGTCACTCTTGCTTATCTTTTTAAATTTCAAACAGAGCCTTCCATTCAGATTCATTGCTGATATGAGTTCTGCAAACATTTTTCTATGTGTTTGTTGGGAGTGTGCATTTTGCTTTTTATTTTCTTTAGGATGGCTGGTCACCAATTCACGCAGCAGTGGATTCTGGTAATGTTGACAGTCTCAAGCTCCTTATGTACTATGGAAAGCCAAACAATGGGAACTCTTTGACTGATGCAGATCCTAATTTAGGCTACTTTGATTTGGAGAAGAGAGAAGACAACTATAGCAGTAGAGTAAAGCCTGTTATTTCTGCAGATCTCATCAACCATGCTGACAAAGAGGGCTGGACTGCTGCACACATAGCAGCATCAAAAGGCTTTAAGGTCAGTCTACATGAACAAGGTATAGTAACGTGATAGAATTTGGGCAAGATCAATCCTTTTTTTAATCTTTGAAGAACTAAAATTTAGATGTCAAATCTAAGTTTGTTACCTAGTTTATTGCCACACTTGAGTTAACAGAGACGGTGAGGTATTCAGTGGACAATTTACCTCAGAAGCTAGGTGTCAAATGGGGAGAACTGTCATATTTTAAATGCCTATTTCTTTTGGGACAATAATAAAATGAGAAAACATGATTACTTGAGATACAGATTTTCTAATTTAAGGTAAGATGAATTCCACCCTAAATGCCAATTTGTTGGGTGTCGTATGCTAATATTAGACATTAGATGAACAGAGCTTCAGGTTGCAGTTAGGGATGATTTAACTATAAGCAATTTTTCCTGTGGGATGGAGAGAAGGAAAAGAAATTTCAGAAACAGAATTGTGCAGTAGTACATTGTTTACTTTGTTATTTCGGGCAGCCTTTTTAGCAGCCAAAAATTAAGGGTTTTTTGGTGGTAGGATAACTAAGGACATGGAGAATGACTTGACAGTTCTTACTGATGATAAACAGGAAGATTTCTGGAAATTGATTATCACTTAAAGGATTTGACACCTGAAGCTTTACACTTGTGACACTGAGTGCTTAAAGATTTTTTTTTATTATTTTTTTTATGACAGCTGTCAGTGCTATCTTAGTGTGAAACTTTTACCCAGGGAGAAAATAGAGGATACTAAACAAAGAAGAGTGTGAATTTCAGGAAAATATAGTCCAAGCTTGTGATTTCATGCCTCATTTAATATCTATCATTATGTTTGCTTTGTTTTTTTCTTTTTTCTGATAAATTTACTATGATAAATTGAATATAGGCACAGATTTTAAGATTCGGGTTATTCATTTTTAAATTTAATTTTAACTTCTTACTCAGCATTTTGCATTCCAAAGAGACTCAATGTTCCATTACTAGTATCTGATAGGCAGGTACAGACTCTTATTTCAGTTTCCACTCATCTGAATTTAGATGTAATTTAAGGTATTTGTTACAGTCAACAAATACCTAAATAGTGTGAAATGTGTTGCTTCTTTCTGCAGTAATATAATCCCAGGAACTTGGAAGCTAGGTTTTATTTACTGTCTAAAAGAGGCTTTGGCTAGGTGTTCTCTCTGAAGGCTCTGGCATTGGAAGTCTTCTCATACACCTTTTATGAATAACTCATGGTTTTGAGTTTCTGAGAACATTTCAAGTCAACTGTTTAAGAAGATCTCCCTTGAGGGTTGAGGGTATTCTCTTAGCAGATGAAGGCACTATCTCGCTGGCAGTCAGATTCCTGGGTTTGGAGTTGCAGAGAATTTATATAGTTGTACTTGATTAAATGCATTTATTGACTCAAGAGATGTTTGTGATATTAAGAAACTCAAGTAAGCTCAATAGCCATTTTTAAGTACTGTTAACACTTCACTTTCATTCTCTAATCCTTTATCCACACTGTATGTCATTCATGATGCTACCTGATAGTTGCATATAAACAGTGCTGGCTCACGCACCCTTTTCTTTCAAGACTGGTAGGTGCCACTGTTTACAGATTAATTCTACTATGGCATTTTTGCTGCTATTTCATAGACAACAGATCCAACAAATCCGTTTTACTAAGGAAATAAGCCTCATTTCTTTGTTCTCTCCCACTTCATTCTTCCCCCTTTCCACTTTCAGCCTCACAGTTCAGTCCTCTGCCTTCTGCTGCCTTTGCTGTTCAGTGCACCCATTTGAGAGACAGAGTTAACTTACTAAGCTGGCAAGAAAATATGCCTCTTTTTTTCTGGTTATTTTTTTCTGGAAGAGTTAGTAAGCTAATTATTTTTTTTTAAAGTTCTTACAAGTGCTGGAACCGCAATCTGGTGAAATTTCATTTCACAGGGAAATATAACTTGAATGACTGTTGTGCTTATGAAAGGTGTCAGAGTGTCAGATATACTGACAAAAGTATTTCTGTTAGAACAGCAACAAAATAGGCAATAGTAGCCAAGCCTGCAACAAGCCACTGTTCTGAATCACAATACTTAAGAGCTGCTTCTCTACATTTTCAAGGTTTGGTTTCTCTGCTATGATTAACCCCGGGGGTTATCAGTACAGCATTAGCTAGGATCATTTCTGATGGTGTCTTTTTTTAATATGGAAATTTGTCCTTGAAAGGCATGTTTGAGGTTGACAGAGCTTTCATAAAGGCAACTTGTATTGCTGCTGAATGGGTGATCATTAGAAATCAGGAGTTAATCAGTCTTCTGATCACCAAGTCATCAACATTTGAATGTAGTTTTGTGAGGGCTTTTATTCTCTTCCCCCTCCCCCCCATTGGTTTTGAGGATCTATATAGTTACTTTTTTTTTCATGCTACAGTATGATTGTACCAATTCAAATAAATTTATTTGCCAGTAGTTTGTTTCTAATGAATTATAATGAATTTTTGCTTTTGTGGACCCTATGACTTTTTTTTTCTAAATACTTTGAAATTTAATAGACCATCATATTGTTGGCATTGACAAAATGTTTGTGCTCTGACTTGAATAGAAATGCATTTTTATTTCACTGCATTGTTACTATACTTGCAAAAATTCAGGTGTACCTGTCAAACAAGAGGCTTGCAAGGGGATCTTAAAATGATTGGTTTTCTTTTGTTGTGTTCCACTTAGATGGCAGGCATGATGGAAACTCCTACTTCATGAATTACAAAGTGAAAAATTATTTTTACAGATTGCCATCTGAACAGATTCATTAATTAGTCTGTATTAAGCTTTAGAATTGCTTTTTTAGTATTGCTTGAACATTGAGGCCAAGACTTCCAAAACAGGATGCACAGCTGGGTGCATGGTTCTACTTCCTTTTGTGAATACCTAAACTAGTGGCAAGATGTTAAGAATTTATCAATTCAGTTGATCAGCTCTTGATCCTTGGAAATGTAGAAGCCTGGCTGCGTCTGTTCTGCTTTTTCAAAATCTTGATTTGAGATTTTCAGTTCTGCTATAAAATATTTTTACTCCCGGTGTTCAACTCTTTGAACAATGTCATTTGGACACTCATATATAGAAACTCCGTAGCTGACTATCACTGGAAATGCTTCTGTAAGAATTACAGTTAGGAGTCTAACTGCATGTTGGTAGGACTCATTAATGCAACAAACGGACAAGTAAATAATACAGTTCTTACCTTTTCAGAACTGTCTAGAAATCCTTTGTAGCCATGGTGGACTAGAGGCTGAGAGAAAAGATAAGTGTAATCGAACATTGCATGACGTTGCTACTGATGATTGCAAACACCTCCTAGAAAACTTAAGTAAGTAACTGCTATCAGCGCTATATAAAAACATTTTTAATAAAGAGCTTGTGGGAAAAAATTGAGAAATATTAAAAGGGTTGTCACTTTTTTGACACCACAAACCTGTTTTCTTAACTGAGACAGATTATATTCTCCAAATTTTGCAAAAGCAGATAATAAATTTTTTTTGAGGTTGTTAAATTATTTATGTCTATGGGTTTAAACCATTTGAAAAGATGGTATTTTATATTGTATATTTGCAAGCATCCATATTCTTTAAAACATATGAATTTCATACTTGTAGTTACTTTTTCTATTACTAAGCTATTATCCTCCTCTTAGCTTTTCTTCAAATTCTTGCATAAAAATCACTTAGTGATAGATAGCTGTCAAATTTTCTCAGGCTAAGAGAATCATCTAGTCATATCTTAATCTCTTTTTAGAGCATAGTTTTATTTGACACTTGTTTAATTTTGAAGGGATTGTTTGTTTTTTTCTCCAAAAACAGTCTTAGAGACAACATCAAGCAACTTCTTTTTGCCAACATCAGTAACTTCCATCAGAAGATTGTTCTTCTCTTGGAACCTGTCTTCTTTCTTCTCTAAGTTTTCTCAAAATTCAGCAGAGCAGGATGACCTATGTAGAACAGTCCCTCCACTCACAAGTTCCATGTTTTCTATTCCTCTGAATAATCAGAAGTATTGTCTCTGCAGATTTCTATGCTTTGTAGTTATTAATTTTGTGTGTGTGTGTGTTGTGGGATGTAGGGCGGTGGGTAGTCAGGTTCAGTGGTTATCCACAAATTAGGGAAACTGTGCTGCATCTGATATTCCTCTTCAGCTATTAAAATATTTAGGTTCTTACCCTTTTACTGTAGGTGCAGAGGTGAACGTAACTCGCTTTCTATTAGACATTCCTCTGTGGTCCACTTTTTAATGAGACTGAAGCTGATTTCTGATGGCTGAATCTGTAACCTGTTAAATCGATACTTGTATGATTTTATTCTGTTCTAGTACCCCATTTTTCTATCAGGCTTATCGCGAATCCAACTGCTTTTATCAGGTCAGAACCTTTCGGCTCCATTTCTTTCCTCTTTCATTTGTTAAGCCTGTAGTTAATATCAGTGCAATCATAATTAACTTTTTTGCCCCCGCTTAATACCTGATCTGTGAAAGCTTGGAAACACCACTGGGTACACGCTTCAAGAAGCTGCAGGTACATTTTGGGTAAGCTGTGTATCCTCTACCTTCCTCACAGTCCAGGAAGGTTTCCACTGTAAGGAATGACATGCATGTAGGACACAAAGGTCTGCTCTGACAGATCTGAAAGACTGGGGCCCAGGATCTTCAGCTATGCTGTAGAGGTCACATGCACTGAAATTTAGGTGTACGGTGTACCTCAGTCCTAGGGCCCTGTTTCCTCGTAGAGAACTTTCTGTATTTCTCATAGTCATTGCTCATTTCCCTGAGGTCCAGCCATCGGAAGGGCAAGCCGGTGATACATGTCTCATAATCCCACATCTGAAGGATGTCTATGAGTAATCTTTTCCCTATGGTAGGCTACTGGGTTTAAATCAGAGCTTTTCTGACATCAGAAAAGCTTCATGGGTTTGTATCAGCCGAAGATACAGCTTCTGAACTCAAAAGCAAAATTAAGATTATGTTGTAAGACTTCATAATAAGATTATATGGGGTTTTTGTGGTGCACGTATTTTTCATTTCAGGGATAATTTCTGAAAGGTTTTTGCATTAAAGTTAGAAGATAGTTTTGTTATCGCACTTAGTCATCTAAACTGCTGCTTCTGTTGAGTTGTATTCCATTTTTTCAAAGAGCAAGATTTAAAATAACTTCATTAAACTGATTTTGTTTCTAGAATGCATATGTAAAATCTCTACCTTCTTTTTTAAAAATTTTTGTCAATTTATTCTGTAGCTAATCATTTGATTATACTTCCAAGTGGTTTTTTTTTTGCCATGGGTTTTTATTTAAGGACCTTTCACTCAGCTAACTGCGTTTTCCACTTGTGCACTAGTGCCAGAAAATTCCTTTCTGTATTGATAATAAAAATGCGCAACCACAATAAACTGAAATGTTAAGACACGACCTAACATCTGTCTTTACTTAAAAGAAATTAGTCTGTAAAGAGGAAATAAAAGATTAAGTAAGTTTTGTCTTGCTTCCTGTTATTTAACCATAATGATACCATCTTTTTGTAATGTAAAAAAATACAGAAACTTTAATATTTGTTTTTCATCACTTGCTCTGATTTTGTAGTGGTGATCTGTGCTGCTCGTTAATGTTTGCTTTTTTGTAGCAGGAGTTATTTTGGAGCTTTCCTTTGCAGTATTACCTGTTATTGGCCTTTAATAATAGGATTTTTTTAATTTAATTTTACAGTTTTTCTTATTCTTGGTTTTCTGTTTTTCAACAGATGCTCTTAATGTACCTGTAAGGATTTCAGTCAGTGGTATTGAACCAGCCAATTGTGGTACAGAGGAATTTGATACAGAAAACACAATATGTGCTTTAAATATTCGCAAACAGACATCATGGGATGATTTTTCAAAAGCAGTGAGTCAGGCAGTGACAAACCATTTCCAAGCAATCGCTTCTGATGGATGGAGGAGCCTAGAAGACCTGTCATTTAACAGTGCTGCAGAATCCAACATTGGCCTAAGTGCAAGCAGTATATTATCTGTCAAACTAGGTATCAATATTGGTGTAAGAAAAGCAAAAATTGGGGGGTTTTTTGACTTTCTGAAACCTTATAAGATAAAAAATATCTTTACATTTCCATATCTTTTAAAGCTTAGTCTAAGAAAGATCAATATTAGCTCTGAAACTTTAAACAGTAGTGACATGAAAGCATTCTTTACTTTTAGCTGTGTGTATCCTACATTTCATGAAGCACTTCAGTATTAACCTGGGGACCATTCGCTGTGTGTTAATTAGTCCTTTTCTCAGTTTAGTACTCCAGGGGAGAGATCTGTGTTACAGGTGCAACACAACAATTCAAAGCAAACGTGCTTTCTTCCCTCCCCCTGCCCACCACTACAAAAAAAGCCCCGTTCACTTTAGACTGGACAAATTATCTTATTTTACTTTATTTTCCATGTAAAGATGTAAAGACAGGCTTGTTATTAAACCTGTGTCTCAACTGGCGGAGAACATTGATATCCTCAGTCATTAATAACTGTGTGATTTAGTACATGAGACTGGTTTGTTTGTCAAATTTGTCAGTGTATGTACACAATATTTGTAAGCAAGTGACTATGTTTGAGCACAGGACACTTCATATAGATACAGGGAATATCTCTCTCTCTCTTATTTTTTTCTTTTTAACAGGAAACATTTCATGGTCAACAGGTCAGATTTTCTCCCAGTCACCATGGGACTTTTTGAAGAACAACAGAGCTGAGAATATCACAGTGTTTTTGCTTGGTAATTTTCAATTTGTAATTTCAAATTTTGAATGTTAAGATGGTCAAAATAAATAATTTGAGTCATTTGTTACCAGTTTTGTCCTTCAGTGCTGCTTGATCCTCTGGAATACCATATCCAATTAATTAACTAGATTTGAAAGGTTTTACAACATTTAGAAAGTATCCTGGCACATAAAAGCCTTACTGCCTTTATCAGTTTACGGTAGTATACATTTTACTTATGTCACAGATACCTGTGAATCTGTGTGCTAGACAAATGCCTTTCATTTCTGCACCATTTAAATTTATATAGTCTGTAATTTTAGGAGATCACTGTAGAATACTGCATGAAAAGCTAATGTAGCCATGCTTATAAACATGAGAGATTCAGAAAAATTTTTTGTGTATCTCTTTTTAAAGGACCTCAAGAAGGCTGCCTAAATAGTGTGACTTATGCATCTATGATCCATCTTCAGACACTTCAGAATTACCTCCGCCTCGTAAGTACTGAGCTAGCTCCTCTCTGCATGCTATTTATATGTGCAAATACTTCTATAATAGTGTGGACTAAAAAAATAAATTGATCTTCTACTCTGAGAAAGAATGTCAAGACTTCTAAAAAATGAAATGAGATGAAAGCTCTAATTTTAAAATAAAGTCCCCCCTAAATCTTATCCCAATAACTTTAGTCATGGGAGGGCATTAACTTTCTTCTTTAAAGAGCTGCCATCTGATTAACTGAACTGTTTATGAAAATATATTAAAAGCTCCGTGATATCTTATTTATTTCCAAAGTTATTTAATTCCACTTTTTTGAGGGGAAAGTATATTAGAATAACATTCATGTAGCATTTACTTGAGACTTTAATTTTATGATTAGCTTATATACAAATCTGTAACTTTCACAATTTATCTAATACCTCAATGTAAGGAAAATTGAATAATTTGAGATAACTTTCATGGATCATTTCTTTTAACATTGCTAATCAAATCAGAATTAGTTTAAAAACTGCATAACTTCTACTGGGTTCTTGGAGAGTATTTTTCGCTGTTAGCAGAGCAGTTTTGTACCATAGCTTTCTGCTGTATTCAACAGTACTGCACAATTATACGAGTCTATTCCCTCACTGACTTTTTAGAGATAAGTAATTTACAGTTAAGATAGATGAAGTCATCTTTATTCTACTGTATTCATAGCATATATGATCCCTTTTCAACTGGAAATAAAGTCCTTAGCCTAAGTCCTTAAATTAGCAGTGACTTAAAACTACTCTTTGATGATTTTAACATCATTCTGGTTTATCTATGCTAACTCAAAATCAAGAAAATATTTATGATTCCTAAACTCATCCTTCCTATATGAATTTCAAGTTGTAATGAGTGTTACAATGACAAAATACCTTTTTGTGTAGTTTTACAAATTAGGGTATAAATTTATCAATATTTATTTCCAAGATATTGTTTGCAAACATTGCCTGTTTTGAAACTACTATAGTAAGGATTATCAACTCCAACAGTGCAAAACAAAGAATTTTCTCTGTTAAGTGCTTATTGTCTTATCAAAAAAAAATAAAATAAAATAAAACCAAGTCTACAAAACTTCAAGAATACTTTATTGTCTGTCTGTAGGTTGAACAATACCGCAATGTCATTTTCCATGGTCCAGAAGGAAGTTTGCAAGACTACATAGCATATCAGATAGCGACCTGCATGAAGGTATTAACACAAACACATAAATTAGTTCATAAATTAGAGTTTGCACTATTTGACCAAATCTATACATTTTCAACACAGCAAAAGCACGTGGCTGCAGGATCCCCGTGTGAAATAATTAAAGTTGAAGTGGACACTGGTTTCTCTAAGGAGCAGCTTGCAGAACTGTTCATCAGTAGTGGTAAGGTTATTTCATCAGGACTGATTTTGGTAATTTTTTTGGAAAATTGTGCTGGTAAAGAAATACATTACAACTTTGTGCATAGTGGGTGGTGTGTTGTAACAGAGACGATATTTTTTTCAGGTGCTTGAGGAATAATAAGAGTAAACTGAAGTAGAGCTATGTGTGACAGTCCAGTAGGGAACTCGGTCAAAAGTTCATGATATTTAAGTAAAATTAATCGTTCTCAATATTTTTTTTTTTCTATCTGATTCCTTTCTCCCTTTGTTTGTCAGCCTTTAAAAGTTGATTGCTATGGTTAAATCTACTGAATCAGAAATGAAGGTCTAGTGTTGCCTTATTGTAGCTGTTCTAATGTGTTGTTTTTTAAAAAAAGATATGAGAAGGGAAGGTATAATTATTACCTTTCTAGGAATAAAAGTAGCAGTGAAAGAGTTCGTCAAACCAATTGCTTTTGGTATATGCTCTTTTACTAGATACTTATGTGTGGATCCGAGACAAATTTTGTCACCTGGGCAGGCAGAAATTAGTGTGAGTTTATATGCTGACCCATTACTACAGGACAAAGTTGAATTTCTGCTAATATGAATATTTTTCTCTTAATGGATGTGAATAGCTGCACGTAGATTAAAGTCCTGTTACCAGGGTGCTTCCCAGTGAAGTAGTTTCAGAGCAGTCAGTGGGCTGTACCTCTAAATTCACGATGAATAATTGGTAAGAGTGGAGAAAAAGGACAAAGTAACCAAAGATGAATGGTAGTCAAAATGGGCAAATTAAGTATGGAAGCAAAAGAATGGGGGCATAATGATCAGTAGGAAGGAGAACATTAAAAAAAATGGTGGGTTGGGCTGCGTTTTGCCTATACTTATTCATTTGAACTCTGATTTCCTTTATTTCCCATCGTATTACACATACAGTAATTATATCATTTATAATATGAATATATAATATATAAAATAATATGGCAGCAGTATATAATACAATATGTAACATTGCACATACAGTAATAATATAAGGGCCTGACAGCTGACATGATGCTTCCTTTTCTTTCCTACTGTTCAAATTCATTTTGGCTGAAATGCGGTTTTGTTGATTGCAAGCAGTTCTCAGCTATGCAGCTGCTTTCAGCCCTTTGCATCTTTCTTCTACTTTATTTTTCCATTTCTATTTTATGAATGTTTAGTTTTGGGTTTTTTTTTTGTTGTTGTTGACAAAATCTAGCAATATAGTTTCAATCTAACCTTGGTAGCAAGACTTCATTTTCATCCAAAAATATTTGTTTTTTCTCTTTCTTTTTTTTTTCTGACCTTTTCTACAGCTCTAGGATCTTTAATTTATCTCTTTGAATACGGTCATGCACATTAAAAATAAATGTGATAAATGTCATCACTGCTTGGAATACTCTTGTGTTTCAGGGGCTGTGGTTTTCACGTTTAACTTTCTGTATTGAAAAAGGCTGGGCTTTAGGCATTCAAAATGGTACCAGTTTTGGTTGTACCAAAGCAGCTCTTCTGGATGCATTCTCATGTGCTACCATGATCAAATTTTGAGACAGCCAAAGCTTTGAGGATCAGCCCCTATCTTTTTCCTTGTCAGAAACACCAAGACGAGTTTGGATCTCATAAGCAAATGCTTTATTCAAACAAATTAGAATTGCCAACTGTTTAAGAGAAGAACTACAATGCAGTGAGACTGAACTCTGTCTTCTATCTGCTGTGTGTTTGCAGTGAGGGGCCTATTCTTCAAGTATGGTTTCATCCTGTAGCTTTCATTGGCTTTCTTGGTTGCAACAAACTTGTACAATGGTGTGCGGTGCACCGGTCTGCTCGTTAGCACGCCTCTGGTGTAACTTCAGCCCAGATCAGCTTTTTCTCCCAGGAAATCCTGCTCAGTTTGGAGGATAGTTTGCGCTAGTGATTATTCCAATGTGTCTTTTTCCATGAAATCACATTGCTGGAAGAGAAGAGACCATTCAGTTAGAAGTCAGCTAGGCTTTGGTGTTTGGCCTGCAGGAGAGAAAATCATTCATAGATTGGTTTGTTTACTAGCCACTGTTTCTTAGGGAAACTGCTTCTTTTGGGTGTTTTGCTCTGTGTCAGTAGCACACTCTTCATAATAAGTCTGTGCTTCTCTCACTCTCCTCAATAGTCTGTTTCAGCATTGTGTTGCTGGTTGAGTTTCTCATTTTTTCTGCCTGCTTCTTGCTCATTGTTCTACCGTGTTTCCTCTCCTAGGAGATCCCTTTCTTCCTCTCTCAAAATGGTTCCATCAGACACAGAGGTGGTACCCGTCCTCCCTGCTCTCCAGCTATATCCTTCTAAGAAAACAGAGCAATAATATTCAGGAAACAGCAAACAAATAGCAATCATTGCTGTAACTTGCCATATTACTCATCATCTTCCTTAATGACCATATTTAGTACCACCTTCAGAAAGCTCTGAAACAATGTGAGGCTCTATATACTCAAGTTTGGGGTTTTTTTTAGTATTTATATTACAAAAGTGTTCGTCTTGGATTTAGTGTTACAGGTACACTTGCAAAGGCTGTACCTTTTTTAGGCAATAAGATGTTAAAATCAGGAAAGATAAAGGAAAAGATCTGAAATATGAAAAAAGTGCGCATATATATATAAAAGATTTTAATGCCTATTAGGTTTACGTACTACTGGGTTTGCCTCAAACTTTCTCTGATTGTTTGGGTGATTCCTAAAGATACTGAAAAGTTTTGAAGAGAGAATAGTAGCAAACAAATAGGCAATCTCATAGAGTGATTAAGAGTCTTATAAACATGGAATATTCTGAGTCCTGTTATCACTACAGGATATAAAGAGTAGAGATTAAAAGTTTAAGATGTTTTACAGCAAAAAAATAAATGTGTTCAGAGGACTTTGCTATCCTTTCTGTTGTATTTATTTTTAGTGTGCTGAAATCCTTCCTATCTATGAAGATCACTTTATAGCCATTTCAAGAATTTATTTTAACAGCTTTCAAATTTTTTTCTTACTGTACCATATTATATTCTTTCCATTGTTTGATTTTATGCTTCCAGTTCTGAACATATTATACAGTCTGTCTGCTGTGAACAAGTTAAAAAGCTAATAATAAAAATTCCTTTGTTGCATTAGTATCAGTAAAAGCTATACACATAAATAAAAGTCAATTTTCTTAAGTAGATGTTACTGGGATTTTTATATTTCAGCTTGTCTGGTCCCAGTTAAACAGCCTCCTGCAAGCAAGGCAACCATTGTGATTTTAGAAAATCTGGAGAGAGCTTCTTTATCTGAATTACTAGGAGATTTTCTGGCACCTCTTGAGAATCGCAGTTCGGAAAATCCTTGCACTATTCAAAGAGGTATTTAAAGAATTTTGGATGGAGAAATGTTTTTACTACAGTACATTTGTACTATAATATATGATAAACAGGAGAAAAATGCAATTTGTTCAGGTTTTATATTTTATAGCAAACAGTCGTTCATAACCAAATATATACAGTGTGGTTTAAGGCTAATCATTGGTGGGTTTATTTTCTTTCTAATTATGTCACTGCTTCTTGCTGTTATATGAAACCATGCCAAAGCTTTGAGTATTTTAGTAAAATGTCTTATGGTTCATTTTTAGCAAATGGAGTCTCTGGCGCCTTTTACTTTCATGAGAACTGCTTTTTACTGGGGACAATTGCAAAGTGTCACCTTCATGGCTCTGACCTGATGGTTCAGCAGCATTTCCGTTGGGTTCAACTTAGGTGGGATGGGGAACCAATGCGTGGCTTGCTTCAAAGGTTTTTAAGAAGAAAAGTTATAAACAAGGTAAGAAGTTGAATTGGCCTCAGCAATTTTGTTGATCATCAGATCTGTGAAATCTGTATGATGGCAGTGTCAAAAGCTGGGCAGATGGCTAAGTTGTTTCAGGAAAAAAAAAATAAAAAATTCTGTGAAGATCCAAGTTGTGTATCTGTAAATGTTGTGCTTGGCCTCATACAGGAAGCTGTGTGGCCACGGCTGAGGAGCACAGGTTGGCTGCAAATACTGTGGATACTTGCTTTTGCACTGGTTGGAAGCATCCTTCGTTATTTTTTTTTCATCTTTCATGTGAGCAGGATAGTAAGAATCTGTTCAGCAAACATAAAATCTTTGTCTTGAGGAATTTATTCTACACATCTAAAATTAGTTATATGTCTTTCATGCATTGTCCAAGTTTTAAATAGCAAAAAGAGTTCTCAGAATTTTCAAATCAAAAAGGAAAGAGAAGGGAAGTTGTTTTGAGCTAGTAGGCCTGCTGAAGCTGGAATAAAAGTCCAAAAGAGAATAAAGATGGGAATTCTGGTTTAACATAAATAAATAAATGGAGGAAGGGAAATGAAAAGATGTGGGCAAAAGCAGAATTGTGGATTCTGAAAGTTATTTGGAAGAAAACCATTCCAGTGTGATAGCAGCTACTGCAGACAGTCAGGCAGTGTTAGATGTTGGGAGGGGGAGTTTAATCGAAACAGCTGCAAAGGAAAATCTTGGCAGCAGAGTTCTGAACAGGCTTAAAAAGGGAGATTGTTCTAGGAATAGAAAACTGTCAGTAGTAAAGAGTCATGGTCAGGGACAATATCCCTACTGTCTTTTCTGAGTGTTCAGCTGTATGTACCTTGGTTATCCTTGGGGATGGCATCTTCTGTACCCTGTGCCACAGTTCTCATTTCAGCTTCCTGATTGAAAGAGATCCTAAAGAGCAAATGTGTGGTAAATGAACATTTCAGTTATGATAATGAGGAATTTAGAAGCATTCCTAAGTATTCCTTAATAACAAGAATACAGAATAGAAAAAAAAAAAAAGAAAAAGAATTATGTTAAATGTATCAAGGAAACTCTTAATAGTTTACTTTTCTTAGATTACTTTTTACAGGTGCATGGTTATTTCCATGTGAAACAATATTTCCTCTTCTCCCCATTTGCTTTTAAATCTTTGAGCCCCTCCAGAGCAGACACAGCAAGCTGGAACCATTATGAGTAGTTATCTGGTTGAAGGTCTGAATGTTTCCAGAGTCCTTGCAAAGCAGTGGGGAGGGGAGCAATTGTCTGTAGGCAAGCAGGTAGGCTAGTTGAAGCTGGCACCTTGCAGACAGACTATAGTGCTGGAATGAGGTATGGGCCAAAGGACAGCACAATAAAAGTATGTAGCAGAATTGTCCTCTGTCCTGTTGAAGAGAAAGATTGTATTCTCAAGCCTACACTGGAGAATACCTAGCAATCTAAGCCCCTTTATGAAAGGACAGAAACACTTGGATCATAGATCATTTGAGATCACAGAGAAGGACTGACTTCAGTTGAACACAAGGCCACAAATGCAGCAGTGCAGACAAGTGCAGCAGCAGTGCTACTCTGGCTTGTGCACAGACAGAGGCTGGATCAGACTTACTTAGCAAAGCTGCTTTGGCTAACAGAACTTGCAGCATCATGTAACACATGTAATTTTAGGATATTTTGTTTTGGTTTAAAAGCAACCCTTAGTCTCATAGGTTAACTTTAACAATGTATTAGGTTCCTACCTCTTCCTGCAGTTGAGCAGATTCTGGGTAGTAATCTCATTAGGTTTATTTTCCCGAAATCATATGGTGGCTATTTGGAGAAAAAATGCCATGTGTCTTCCTGTGTTTTCCCTAATTAAATGATGAATAAAAATGCCAAGTGTGCTACTGCTTTGGGGGTTTTAATACATACATATGCAAACTTAAATGCCAGTTGGTGTGGGGCTTAAAATAGTGGATTCCAAAGTAAAAAACGGAAGAAAGAGTAATTTGTTATAAAACTTTAAAGGAAAGTAACAGCATATTTATTGTTTAAACAATAGACTATTTCAAAGATCTTTGCTCTGTATTCTGATACCTTATTTGTGCCTTAATATTCTTGTTTTCAGATGCAAAACTCTTTACCCCTTCTTTTGGACTATTAGGACATATGGGAACAGTTTAAATGTTTTTCTACATTAATTTATGTTGGTTTATATTGTTCACCTGTAAACTCTGTCAAGATGCTCTGGCTTCAGTTCTAGCAAATACTATCCCTAGTCCACCTTTTAATGCTTCCCTTAATTCAAACTGTTCCAGAGGATAATCCTAGGATTAGGATGATGAAGGCTGTAATTTGGAGTTAGATGAAATGGAATAAGTTGCCTTTAACAAGGCATGGTAAAAATGTAAGTTTAAGGGGAAGGTGTCATGGCTTCATTGCTTCTAAATCTACAATCAATACGGAAATTCACTGGGAACATGTCTGGATCAGACATTCCTGTTCAGTGTTATTGCACATTCTTTTATATGCCTTATTTATATCATATATATGGCAGAGGATATGGAAGATATCTCTTGTAATCCTAATCTTAAACACTATAGAAAAAGCACTGCTGCCAAATTTGCATCTCAGTTTCCCACAAGAAAGTAGAGGCGTGTCAATTTATTGACAAGGAGGTAGGTTTTAAAGTGTATTTGGGGAAGTAAGTTTTAACAAGACTTCAGTATACCCCATAAAAAGGTTTGACTAGTTTTGGACTGTTCCTGATTTTTGTAATAGCAATATACCAGAAAAAGAAACCTCCAAGCCTTCTTCAAGTGTTTGCAATGGAGGCTTTTTTTGTCATGTCAAACATCTTTTCTCTCTGCAGTTCAGAGGCAAAGTACCTCCTCCATGTGACCCTGTGTGCAAGATCATAGACTGGATTCTGGCTGTCTGGCACCAGCTGAACTCTTGCTTGTCACGTCTAGGAGCACCTGAAGCACTTATGGGGCCAAAACATTTCTTCTCTTGTCCTGTGGTGCCAGGGCATGGCCAAGTGACAGTGAAGTAAGATTTCTGTTTCCTGGTCGACACTGTTCAGATACTTATTACAAATGTAGTAGTTCTGCTTCTCCCAAAAGACATCTCACTCACCAACCTTGGAAGTATTTTAGCAGAAGTTTGAAAGTTTGAAGCTTCTGTTTGACATTTAATTACTAGAAGGGCAATTGTGAAGGACGCAAGTGGAAACTTGGTGTCTAACACTGGTTATGATCAGTCTTCTTGTGTTCTTTCAGTTATTTTCTTACACGGAGGCTGCAAAATATTACTTATAATGGAATGGTCAATATTACTCAACCCTTTAATGATTTTGTTCTTCATTTCAAGACAGCACTACAAAGCTGTTTATTAGTGAACAGACCAAAATAAAATTCAAGAATTCTGAGCTTGAAAAGTTGTTAAAGCTTCCTTCTGAAGTTATATAGGAGGGGAATTTAGAGAATGGCTTCTCACTCTTTTTAATATTTAGTATATTTTAAACATGCATATGGTTTTACAGATGTATTATCTTAGTAAATGGGGCAGATATCTATGTTCATATACACATGGTTGGATGTCCAGTAACATAAAAGAAAAATGATGACAGTTTTGTCTTTTCTGTGTGCACTTGCATGAACATCTGCTCACATTCCAGCTTCTCTGCAAATTCTAGCAAGTGATACAAGAAATAATTCTAGAATTTTAAAATATATTAATTTAATGATAAGATTTTGCTTGGCTACATTAGAAAGGTAATGAGACCCTAATTAATATTCCAGCTTATTTAGAATTCAAATAATGTTGACTTCTGGAGATGCAACATTACCTTTCATAGCCTGCTTCACAGCATTCTGCTGAATTGCCATTTCTGTTCCCTTTCTGACTTTTCTCTCTTGTACTAATTTCTGCTGACCCAGGGTTCTTTGCTTAGCATGTGCACTTGCTTTCTCATCTTCTGATCTGTTGACAGATCTTCATAAATTTTGATTGATCATTTTCCCGTTTGTTGTTTGGTTTGTTTTTTTTTTAATAAAGGGATAGACTATCTAATATCCAGAGTGATTATCAAAGTCTCATTGTGAATGTAGCATTGACTTGAAATTTTATGGGTGCTGTGAAATAAATAAAAAAAAATAAAAATAAAGTAAGCCATGTATCTCTCTCCTGTCTCCCTTTTAAGTCCTCTGAAATTTATTTATTTATTGAGATGGCATTAGTAGAGGACAGAAAAAGTATTCTTTAGATACTTTAATTAAGCATTTGTGAGTTTGAATTTCTCCTAAGTGTAACTTTGACTGGACTCACAATGTTTTATTTTGAGCACAACCCCAAAATGTCTGTTAGAGTAGCAATATGCCATCTGACTGCTCATTTTACTGTAGCTTTTGTCCACTAATAAACAATTAGAAAGCACAGCTTCAGTGAGCACTTACTGGATGCTTTTAGTGTAGCAGTATGATGGCTCATAGAACTTAGCGATAGCTGTAATTAGCAGCTCGCCGATTGCTGTTATTTCAGTCTAATTAACCACTCCTGTCCCCCTGCCCCTCCTCTCTCCTGTGCTATTCTGCTGCTTATTGCATTTATTAAAGCTTCACCGAGTCAGTTCAATTCCTGAAGACAGGAGACAGCTATCTACAAACTGGGTTTGTTCTGGACTAAGTGTTAGCACGAGGCAAGTGGCAGAAGCAGGCAGGTGGCTGGGAAGGGAGGGAGAAGGTGCAATGGGGAAGCGTTCCCTGCTTTGCGCTGGTTTCCTCTAGCTTCACGTGGCTTGGAGAGTGGAGTGACCAAATGAGGAAAGTTTTATCTATACTTTTTTCTTGGTTTTGATGTAAGGAACTAAAGATGATGTTCCAACGGGAAACAGTTTCACTTTGCAGCTCATTTTCAGGGGCAGAGGGTGCCATACTTTTTCTAAGTATCAGCTGTATCAAAGAACTGGGGACGCGATCAAGATGAGCGCAAATGTAAGACTGAATTTAGACACAGGGTTGGATTTTTATGTAGAGAGGGTGGCATTGTACAGACCATACGTTACTAGCTGTTAGATTAGAATGGGATCAATTAATTTTATCTTTGCAGTGTTCATTTCTGACCAGTTCTTACTAGCAGTTTTGCAAAATGTCAGAAGCTTACATAGGCAGAAATGGAGAGCTAACTAAAATGAAAGCAATTGTTTATTTTGCTGGCTTAACTCAGCTTGCAAAAGCAGACTGTATCTTTATGGAATGGCATCTACAACATTATGCTAAGGAAGCTTCAAGGAACATTTCCAATATGCATTTTACATCTTCTTTTAACAACTGTACTAGTTATTTTCCTAACTAATGTAACTTTTATCAAGCTTATACCAGCACTTTGTAGCATGATTATATATGATAACTCAATCTTATGCTTCATAACTAGCCAGAAATACATTGAGCGAATGTTTCATGCATTCTAACTTTAAATAAAATAAAGTTAAATTACAAAAAGCCAAAAATGTTATCATAATCTTTTGGGTAATAAGATAGCTTCTGGGTATCAATATATCCAGCAAAATATTTCATTTAAGTAAACAGACATTTTAGCCTTCACATCTTCTGAATGGATTTCTGCAAAACTGAAACACAGCATTACTTACAGACCTTTAATAAAAACCCTCTGACTCGATCTTACCATATTCCTCTTATAAGAGCATATAAGGAAAGAAAAACGATCTGGATTTGATCTAAAAAAGATTGTCGTGGTGTTATAGATGTGAGCTGAACCCTAAGCCTGAAACTTGTAGCCTTTATCCTTTGAGAACTATACACTGTGAAAAAGAGAATGTGTTTCCTCATACAAATTTTTCACTTCTGTGCTAAAACAACATCATACTTACCTCATAGAAAAGCAGAAGTCCCAGAACAACCATGTCCCTTTGAATCAAATTGCTGTACTCAAACGCAGTCTCTAAACCAGACAATCTGGTAACTGCACAGCATCCTGGAAGCACAGTTCACCACAGATCAAATAAACAAAAGGAGAGTGAGAGCAACGCAGCTGTATGAATAGAAAGGTCTTGTAAACTGGACAAGTTTGGAAACAGAAGAATACTAGAAAGGGTACAGTTGTGACTGAATACCTCTTTTTTTTCCCACGCTGGCAGCAAATAGGCTATGAATGAACACCTGCAGGCATGGAAACTTCTCTATGCACTGGCAAAAGTGAAAGGGTCTTTTTTCGTATCTACATGAACACAACATCTTTCTGGAGCATTCTTTCTTTTAGCCATAAAATGAAAAGGATATTCCATAGTCCTTATCTGAAGGAGGAAAAGCACCAGGTGGTTAGTAGTTTGCCAGAGCAACATGAGGAAATTTAGGTCAAATAATTTTATAAAAAGCTAACAAATAAACCCTACCTTAAATAAAATCAGTTCCTCTTTGAAATGAGGTAAAATAGGAAGTCCAAAATAGAGGTGCTTCCAGAAAATGCAAAATCTGATTAGTTACACACTTTATGTAAGTTACAAATCCAACGTTTAAAATCTTGGGTTTTGATAATTGTCTCTCAAGTTAAGGGACTGCTTGTGTGCCTACAGGTGGATGTCCAAGCTGTGGAATGCTGTGATAGCTCCTAGAGTTCAAGAAGCAATACTCTCCAGAGCCTCTGTGAAAAGACCATCTGTACCAGGACAAGCAATAGCCAAAAAAAATCCTAGCCAAGGTCAACAGGCTGTTGTTAAAGCTGCTCTCAGTATCTTGCTAAATAAAGCTGTTTTGCATGGCTGTCCTCTACCCAGAACAGGTAACAACAGTCTAAAAGGCAAGTAGTGGGGCTTTTAACTGTTTGATTCCTTTTTTAAAACTTCCCCAGAACATAACCCTAGTTATGATGGGAGGTGTGGTGTTAAAAGCATTTACAGTCACTAAACTAAATAGTTATACAAGGTAGTCAAAGAAGATCCATTTACTACAGTCCATGTTTTACTTTTGTTTCAGAGCTGGATAATTATATAGCAGACTTCAAGGGAGGAAATTTTCCTTTATCCATGGTTTCAAACTACAAAAACTGTAGTAAGAAAAGAGGTGAGAATGCTTCTTGGAGAAAAGTGAGCACAAGTCCCCGGAAAAAGTCAGGCCATTTATCCTCCCAGTCATGGAATAAGCAGGAGACAAATACTGAAGGTAAAGCTTTCTGTTTTCAACTCTGAAAGAAGGTAGCAATCTAAATTTTCTTCTACATTGTGAACTGAAAATTCTCAATGACACTCATGTTTATGTTTACCAGTAAAAAAATTGTGTTTTTTCCCCAAAGTTATTTCTTTATGAGTATAAGGTCTCCTAATTAAATTAATTGTTTGTTTGTTTGTTCTAAAATGCCCTTCCTGTTAATGTCGTAGGCCTTGGCTTCATTACTTGATTGGTAGGCCTTAGTTCTGCACCTAATTTACAGTATACTTACTTTGGGAGGCTTTGTACATGTACTTTATAGCATCACTACAATAATTTCTATTCTCTGAATGCAAGTTAAAATATATCCTTCAATCATCCATCCCTTGTTCAATCCTGTTAGATAAGTTGAGTAGAATAATGAGATGATTTGTTTTAATGTGAAGATTTTTCTTTGACTTTGACTTTTTCTTTGACTTTCTTTGACTTTCTCTGTAATTGCAAAAATAAAAGCATAAAAATCTGTGTACTCCCAGATTGTGCTAAAATTTTCAAGAAGTTTCCATGTAATTTCCAGTATGCTGCTTGATGAAGAAGACTTTATATGACAATTGAACAGGAAAATTTAGAGGAAAAAAAATCAGATTACTTATTTAGCTTTCAGAAAAGGAAGGTAACTCCTTCAAAGAGGAGTTAGGAATGGATTTAGAGAGAAAGAGGCTCACACACACCCCCACCTTAGAAATAGTAAGATTCTAGCCTCAATTCCCTCATACATAAAAGGCTGAAATTCTCAATTCCTGGTCCTTTGTACGGTTAAATGGTACAATTCATTTCATAGAATCATAGAATCATAGAATAGATTGGGTTGGAAAAGACCTCCAAGATCATCGAGTCCAACCCCTGAT
>JANHFX010012824.1:18357-41579 GCA_027560015.1 Chloroceryle amazona | reverse complement strand
GGGGGAGGCGCACGCGCCAGGACGGGGGGCCGAACGCGGGGGCGAACGGGGGGGCGACCGCGGGGGCCGACGCGGGGGCCGACGCGGGGGGGGGGGCGCGAGGCCCACACGCGCGCGGCCGGGTGCGGTGGCTGAGCCGCCCGCGCTTCTCGCACGTGGACCGGCCCGGGGCGCGGGGGCGGCATTGTGTAACGGGGAGGGGGCGGCCGGGGGCCGGGCAGGGCTCTTGCGGTCCGGCTCCGCGTGACGGCGGAGAACGCCGCGGCCCCGGGCCCGCGGCGCGGCGGGCAGGAGGCGGGCAGGGCGACCTCGCGGCCGCTGCCTGCTCGCTCTCCTCCTTTGTTACGGAGGGTGACACGCGTTGTCGGGGGTGCCGGCCGGGGAGCCCCCGCCGCAGCCGCGTCCTCCGGGCCGGGCGAAACGGTTAATGCCGTAACCAGCTCGTCGCCTCCTTCCCGCCTCTGCAACTCTCTAACTTCCCAGATCGCGGTGTAAATGAAACATCTTCTCTCCGCTGTGCCCCCCTGATCCCCGCGAGGTAGGACCCGAAGCGCTGGAGATTCTCGTCACTGCCGTGCGCTTTGGAGTCCCCAAAAGGACGCGCTTTACCACCCTCCGCCGGGTTCCCCGAGCAAAGCCCCACCAGCGTACAGACCCAGGGCTGCCTTGTCCACCCAGCACCGGGGCCCTTTTGCGGGGTACTGGGGGTGGGCGCGTGCACAGAGATCGGCGTGTCTGTGCTCTTTGTCTTGAGTTGTCACCCAGGGCTGTGTACGAGATTACACTTTGAAGAGCTGACAGGCAGAAATAGGGTTTGTAAGGAAATGTAACTTCGAAAATATCAAAAATATTAGGAATCTTGACTGTGACACAGACAGTGCTACCAGGTTCTCTAGGGTATGAGGACAGCCTAGCTCTTTGGGGGTCCTCAGGCTTTCCAAGGACAAGGGGTGAAACTCCCCCTAAGCATACCCTTTCCATGCTCCCCTGTGACATTGGTATTCTCTTCGAGAGAAAAGAGCATCTTTTTTTTTATAAGGCGGGGTTTAAAGATAGCAGGGGGAGGTGGCAGTGTGGAGAAGCGTGGACCGTATTTGCGTGTTCCGCTCTGCCCCTTGCAGATAAGGATGGCGCCTGATGAGAAACGGGGTGCCTCCCTTGGACCTGGTGGACTGTGAGCTTTGACCTGGCACCTGGCAGAGGCACTGTGCAATGCCAGGAGACAGCAGGACCTTTGTCAAATAGGTGGCATCTTACACTAGCACGGCTGTTTGACAGCGTCTTTTTCTCATGCTGGTGCTGGATGTGTGTCAACCTTGCAGTCCTCCCGTCTCCAAAAACCCGATCTCGAATGTGTGTGGAGGATCGCTTTAAAAATCTGTGCGGGATTGACCCTTGTGGTGGGGCGGGCATAGGGGCACCGGTGGGACATGAGAAGCAGTCTGCGTGTAGTGCATGTGTCACACAGCCACTGGTCTGACTTCTGCTACCCAGCTCTGCTGGGTGCTTCTCTTCTGCATGCTCTTTAGGGTGCTGGTACTGGTTCCCTTGGTAGAAAAAATTAAATGTTAAAAAGGAAATGGGCCAGTAAAGCTGCCTTGGAAATTCTAAGAGGACCGTTAAAGCCAGTGAAAGTAATGGAGTGGGAATTTCTGTCTGGAAGCAGTGGTATTTCCAGGGTTGTATAACAACACTGCTGTCTGATAGGTGTAACAGCCGTTATCTGTGAGGAGTCGATGGCTGATGTAAGGGGCTACAGCCCCCATCTGCTGTGCCAACTCAGTTGATCAAGGATCTACTGACACCAGTGCTGCTTTCCCTCCAGAGGAAGTCAGTGTGTGGCTCTTTTAAAGTTTTTTACTGGTGTGTGGAGTTCCCTGCTGCACTGTCCGGAGTTGTCTGTGAAGAGATTTTACAGAGCAATACAGACATAAAACGGAGATGCTGAGGGTAGATTATTTAAATAGTTTTGTGTCTTTTCCTGTTGAAATTTTGGTGTGAAATATCAAATGTTTTTATATTGACTTTTGAAATGCTGAGTGTTGGAGACAAACTCAGATGGTGAAAACAGTTTCTCTTGCTTAGGAGCAAGAAAAAGCATCTCGTGAAAAGCCAGAACTTCTCACAGGTCTGCCTGAGGACAAAAACCTGTTTCGTCTGAGGGATTCTCAACCGTGTCAGACTCAAGACGTGGCAGGACAGAGACAGTTTGTAAAGAGCAGCCTGGCAGACAGAGTTTAGCAGCTGCTAGAAACATGACAAAGGCTTGCAGTCGGACAAATGATGTGCAGTGGACTAACCAGGCTGCAGTGCTGTTTCTTTTCCTTGCCCCTTTCCTTTCTGTATCATGAGCACCTCCCAGCCCTTCCTTTCTGTGCCTCTGGCACGTAGCCTGCATGAAGTCTTTCTCTCTGCCCTATTTCTGTCCCTAACCTAGCTTCTTTGCATTCAGGCTCCACAGCGCTCTTAAGATCCTGTCTTTGCTGTGGCTCCAGATGGGCTCTGCTCAGAGGGTAGACAGGGAAACCCTCCCTGGTCAGCCCTGTGCCCTCTCCCCACTTTTCTGTCCTGACAGCACCATGGCTTTGTCTTTTGGTTCTGCTGTTTCATCGTGACTTGGATCAGAGGAGTTTGATAAGACAGAAGAAGGGGATAGGGCAGACTGGGAGGTCAGCCATTGAGAGAAGCAAGCTTGAAGGTGGGAGGGAGGGAAAGGAGTGCGCCCAGGAACACGTGATGGCTGGGTCTGGTGGTGCTGGGTCACGGCGTGGCTCACATGGCTTCGGTGCATGTCTGCTTGTTATGTCACTACATGCCGCCTTTTTTTCTTGCCTTAGGGGGTGTGATAGCTTACATCAGCTCTTCAAGCTCGGCATCTAGCCCAGCCTCATGTCACAGTGAGAGCTCAGACAGCGGTTTCCAGTCGTCCTCTTCGCCTGTACCATCTTCTCCGAACAGCTCCTCCTCGGAAAGCGGCTGCAATGGCCGGAGCAATGAGGGCTCTGACGGGCCACCAAAGAGCGATCGTCTGGAGGAGACTATTAAAACAAACCAGTCGAGTGCTGCTGGTTTGACAAAAGGCCATAATGGAGTCACAAGTATGTTTGATGCTGGTTCCTGAAACCGCCATTTTCCTCTTACACATTACAACCAGGGCCTCCATGTGACCAGCTGTGAAGGCACATAGCAAAGCCTCCGTTTTTAGCTTTTTGCATTATATGTATGGCAGTGCAAACAGTATTGCCATGCACATGTTAATAGATGGAGGTGCTGCTGTGGCTAACTTCAGGCAGTCCAGCTTTACTTTAGATTTTTACTAGTAAAAACTGATCTTAATAAGAATCAAACACTTGGTTAAAAAGCTGCAGTGAAGTGCAGGTTATAGTAATCAGAATCTGGCTTCAGGAGTGCTTATGGAGCTGTCTTGCAAATCGAGTTTCTCTTTTTTCATATTCTCTCCCCTGCCTCTTCACCTTGGATTTCTCTAAGGAGCACAATAAATAAATTACCAAAACATTATAGTATATTTACATAGCTGTATTTGGGACCTTTATCTTTTTCATTCCAAGCCTTAATTTGTGGATGTAAAAACCAAGGTACTCATAGCTGGATCTAAAGAATAGCCTTTTAAAAAGTGTTTAACAGTCTAGCTCCAGCTATTTGTTTCACACTGTTTTCAGTCATCAGAGAAGATCAATGACCAAGAACTACATTTGAACAGTTTTAGAAGGGCAGGAATCCAACTGAGTACCAGAACACTCAGATGAAATTTGGACTAGCCTGCCAAAGGCTGCATTCTTTTATTGGCAGAATTGTTTTATCATTTGGAATCGTTACAAAGCTAGAATAAGTATCTAACAGTTCTACCTTAGATTTATTTTTTTTCCTAAAAAAAAGAAAATACCCTAAGTTTCTGCCCTAAGTTCTTATTAAGAAACTTCCCCTTAAAAATTTGCTAGCAGCTAGGTTTTTGGTATAGGGACAGAGGTTCTTGAAGATGAAACCTGTTGTAAATTGTTCAGATAGATAAATAGATTTATTTTTTAGCTCAATACTAGCTCGGTTTCAAAAACAAACAAAAAAAGGAAGTTTTGTGGTTTGGTTCTTTTTCAAAGCTTAAAAAAAAGTTTTTGTTTCTCTTTACAAATGAAAGCTAAATGTCAAATAAATTACGTTTCTGGTAGAATATGGTTCTGTGGGAGTATTTCCAGCTGTTTCTGTTGCTTGCTGTTAAGGTAACTTTGTGATTACTGAGGTCACTGATAAAATTCCCATTGACTTAGTGAAACCAATGCTAGGCCAGCAGTGGGGACTTGCAAAAAGTCTTTATTGGCAAGCTGAAGTGAAACGGGTGGGGAAAAACTTTAAAAATCCAAACCATGAGTGTATTTACAGGGCTGAGAAGGTATTTTCAAGTTCAAGTGTGCAAGCATACCATTCTGGATATGCACTCAAATGACATTACATACGTAGATGTGGCTGAGTTATCAGTCCTAAATTGTTATCAAGTAGGTAGAGTGTATGGCTTGTTTACAATATTTAAGAAAATAAAGTATCCTTCAATATTTCTATATTTAAGAAAAGATGTTTATTCTCTTTTGGGGAAACTGTAGCCTGTATAGGGCCAATTTGTCCAGGTCGAAAAACAGATTGAGCCCGAAATTTGGTGGCCTAGTTAAGTAAATGGTGCCTGAATGAAAGGAGACTTTCTTTTTCTACAGCTGAGTATAATGGTACTGTGATTGAAAGTTCAGTGACTACATGCCTTCTCCCTATTCTGTTGAGTGCTTTGTGTTTGTTTCTTCGCCCGTCCACCCTGCACTGGTACTTTCTGAACTGATCAGGGGTTTTGTACATTCTTGTTGTCTGTTCCTCTGCTGTGGTTTGTTGGTTTTTGTTTTGGTTTGGGTTTTTTTGTATGTTGAGCTGACCTGACATACTTTGTTTTTAGTCCAGGTTTTAAAAGCTGGAAGCATGTTCCTGTAGTTGTCATTGGTTTTCTATATCTGTGACTTTTCTGTTCTGATTCTAGAATTTAATGGCATGGTTCTTCTTTGCAAAGTCTGTGGAGATGTCGCTTCAGGATTTCATTATGGTGTTCATGCCTGTGAGGGCTGCAAGGTGAGCTATATTTCTGCTCACCTTTCTGCTGGTGAAGTGCTCAAGTTCTCCCCACAGGGGAAAAGGGGTGATAATTCTGAAAAAATGCTGGTATGCTTCTCTGTTAAATCTGAGAAATTTCAGGTAGTATATAAGTTGTAGGAAAAGGCAAACCACTTAGCAAGACACAGTATTTTCCAAACTCGGCAGTACTTTCTGTTCTTGCCCCTTGTCCAATCTTAGCTGACCTGGAGTGCATGGCACAGAACCAGAACTGGAGACAGAGGTGGTAAGGACTGTGTCATTCGAGACACGTGAGTGTTAATTGCATTAAGAGATAATGGGCATAAGTTGTCAGCTGGGCTGGGATACAGAAAAAAACAGCTTTAGAAAAGCAATTCTTTCCCTACTACAGGGAACACCAGGACTGGGTGATTGCATGTTCACGCATCAGTAGATCTATATTTTTTGATGTTATAATACTGCAAATTCTGTGTTCTCTGAAGGAGTTTATCAGCCAAGGGGTTTTATGTAAAAGAACCACCTCTGAAGGTCATACGGTGCAACAGGATGGTTTTGTTGCCAAACTGTGGAGATCAAAGTCAAATGATCTGATTCTGACTTTCATCTTTGCTCTTGATGTCATGGGAGTTTCAGGGCATATTTTATAAACTGTCAGTATAGCAATAGAGGTAATACTGGAGATACTTTGCTCTTAGGTGCTGATGAGACAGGGAACACCCTAGCAACTTCTGTAGTTAGAAATCCTAACTGGTTTGTGTTACACACAGATCACACACAAAGGGGAAGTAAATAATGAGGACCAGCAAGTTCTTTAAAATCACTTGGGGCTGATGGCTCTGAAGCAGCTGACGAGACACAGTGAGGCTTTCTGTGATTGCAGGGAGGTGAAATGTCGCAGGAGGATTTGATACATGCTATAATAATAGTTCTGGGTTTGTTTTTTTTGTTTGTTTGTTTACAGGGTTTTTTCAGAAGAAGCATTCAGCAAAACATCCAGTATAAGAAGTGCTTGAAGAATAACAACTGCTCTATAATGAGAATGAATAGGAACAGATGCCAGCAGTGTCGTTTCAAAAAATGCTTGTCTGTTGGGATGTCAAGAGATGGTACGTTCCTCTACTGAGCAGTGATCCTCTGAGAGGGAACTTGCTGCCCACTTCAAAACCAGTTGCTAAGGGTCTTAACGATGGAAAACAAAGCCAACCCTATTGTCAGGGACAGGTTCCATGTCTGAGAGCCATTCTTGCTCTGTGACTCTCCTGAGCTGGTAACATATTGCTGGCCGCAGTGCTGTCCTCCCGGCTCTGGAGGCTGATGCAGTGCAATGTGCTGCAGTGGTCTCTTAGGGGGGAACATTTGTAACAAGAGTCTTGATTTTGTTTTTCTGAGTTAATATTTATAGCTGTATCCTTTCTGAATCTGAACATGACTCTTCTCTTTTTTTTTTTTTCTTTTTTTGGTTTTGTTTTCTAACTGTTGATTTTTCAATGAAAGGGAATTCTGCCCTAGCTGACAGCGTTAAGAGTAATCACTGTAGAGCCTGAAGAGTTAGGTTTGGGTGCATGGGGTGAACATATATCTGCTCTTCTTCTTTTTTTTCTTTTTCTTTTTGAAGGGAGGGGGGAAGGCAAGGAGGAAGGAGTAATGTTGAGCTGTGTCTCTGACCACCTCGCTGGAAATCACTCCTTGTGATGTTTTAAAAAATGTGATGCTGAAAGTGTAGTTCATTAGTCTGCTACAACTTACAGTCATGAACCAGAACTCTTCCTTCTGTTTCACTTTTTAATTTTCTCTGGGTGTTTATTTCACAAGAACTAGGAATCTTGGGCTGTTAATAATTTAGTGGGTGGAGTGTTAAAACTTACTTGAAATAATTGTTCCAACTTCTTGTTGTGCATGGGAGTTATTTCATCCCCTAGGCGCTTGTTTGCACATAAGGTTGCACCTGCTTTAATGAAAGAGATTTAGTTACGTTAATGATGGACTACTGCATGATGAGCATAATTACATCAGTCGAAACTGGTTATAAGCCCTTGCGAGGCTGTGGTTGGACAGGATGGTAGAGGCAGTTGTAGATTCCCTAGGACAGGGTCAAAAGGGCTGCAGCCACAATGATGCCCATCCCCTTGCCAGCAGAAAATGTCCTTGTCAAGGCAAAGTTATCAGGAAAAATTGCCAAGGTAAGCTTCATTCAGCATTGATTCTCTTAATTGTTTTGGCACATTATATAATTGGTCTATGAGGAGCTGTCCTGTAGGACTTGTATTCAAATATGATAGGAGCTGTGTTTAAATTCAGCTAATTGTCAGCTCCCAAAGTTGTACTGATTTAATTGATCCAGTCTTAAAGCCTGACACTTAACTAACACCGCTGTGTGTACAGTCCTTAGCCAGGCTTGTAGCAAAAGGGGAAAAGACTTTAGAGTTTGCATGCTTTAGAGCTGCCTTCTCTTTGTGTGTAAGCATCAGCATGTAGTTTGTATCCCATGCCAGTCCTATGGCTGGGAAGCTACTCGACTTCAGTGGTAATACTTCTGCTGTAGTGTTGGTGAGATCAGTTAAACTTCTCCTTTGAAAGGCAAGATTATTGGTTGGGGGTGTGTTTTTTGTGTGTGTGTGCCCTAGTTTTTCACTGTGGTTTGATGCCTTTGTCTGCTGCAAATACTTTCAGGATTGACTTTTGGGTTTTTTTTTCCACTTTTCATTTCTCCACCTTGATAGCTGTTCGATTTGGCCGTATTCCCAAACGTGAGAAGCAGAGGATGCTGATTGAAATGCAGAGTGCTATGAAAACCATGATGAACAGTCAGTTCAGCGGTCACTTACCCAATGAAGTATTAACAGAACATCAAGATCAAGCACCTCAAGATGACCTTTCCTCCAAGCCCAAACAAGAACGGGAAACCATCAAAAGCCCTTGTACCCCTCCTAGTGCTGACATGGCTAAGGAAGAAGTGATTGGTATGGTCACTAGGGCCCATAAAGACACTTTCATGTACAACCAAGAACAGTCCCAAAGCCCAGCAGAGATGATGCAGTCCCAGAGCGGTGAGAGAGCATCAAAGAACACTGAGCAGTACCTCTTGAGCAGTGAGCACTGTGTTAGTGGGCTTGGTGGCCCTCAATACCCTGAAAGCGAGCAGCACCTTGGTGGACAGTACAAAGGGAGAAGTGCAATGCATTATCAAACTGGGCATGCTATGTGTTTCCCAAATGGCCACTGTATGAACTTCACCAGTGGTTATACTCAGCGACTGTGTGATAGGATCCCAGAAGATGGCTTTTCTCCAAACAGGAATACCACTTACTCTTGCAGCACTGGAGGAAGAATGCATCTGGTATATTGATATTGATTGCTTGATTTGACTTATCAAAGGGTTTAGTGATGGGTGTGATGTAGCTGTGCCTCTTCAGTCAGTAGAGCTGCACATCATTGGCACAACTGCTGAAACTTAACCTAGTGACACAAGTTAGTGCAAATTGTCATGAAGGAGAGTAATGGCTTGAGTTGTGTGGAGGATTTAAAATTATACAAGTGATGGGGTTTATTGGCTTTTTTTTTAGCAAAGTGAAAGTAGACTAAAGTCAAAGAGAGACTGAAGAAAACTCATGGCTTTTTTTTTTTTTTAAAACTGTCTTGACTTAAACTCATAACATCTATTTTCATTTTGATAAATTCCCTTCACTCAGTCCTCTTGAAAACTTCACTTTAAAATAGTCCACACAGTCAGATATGCTGTATTTTCCTTAGAGGTATTCTGAGGAAGTTTCTGGGGTGAAACCTCAGGGCTGGGATTTTAAGCCAGTCTGTTTGCATGCCTTGCTAGTGTGTTCTAAAATCTCTCTTTGTGGGGAAGAGGAGTACGTGCTTTGTTTTGTTTTCATGGGGGTAACCTGATTCTGTTAGCAGGCAGTGTAAAATACAGGTTCGGTGGGACCCACAGGCTAAGTGACCTTCTCCCCTAGAACATACTCAGATCTGAAGAGGGGCAGGAGGAAGATGCCCAGCTAAACTGCTTGGGAGAAGTTCAGGGTCTTTTCTGTAGTACTCACTTAAGTGAGGCTCTGAACATACTTCAGGGTACTTTAGATGACTTTGCTAGAACATTTTCTCACTTAACAAGGATGTTAACAATTTTTAACAAGGATGCTTCCTTTTTTCTTGCTGGTTTAGTTTGTTTCTTTGTGTTTTTCTTAACAGATCCCTCCTGTTTGCCTTGCACTTGCTGTTTCTTTGCCATTCAGGCAACTAGTTCTGTAAGCCCCTTAAAATAGATTGTCCTTCTCTTTATCACTGGAACCACCTGGAATGAGAGAACATAACATTCTCATTCTGTGGTCCTGTCGAGAAGTGCAAGCCCCTGACCTTTCTGAAGTACTTGAGCTGCCAGTGTTTTTCTTCCTTACTGTTGTAAAGAGCCTTCACAGGTTCTTGAAGGCCCCTAAAAGTCTCCACACAGTGCAGGCTGTTTGTTTTGATGCTGAATTTCTGTTTGGTTTAGTGGTTTGTATTTTTTTGTTTTCATTTTTGTTTGTGTGTGGTTTTTTTATTTTTGTGGGGTTCTTTTTTGTGTGTGTATTGTTTTGATTTTGGTTGGGTTTCTTTTTGTTGGTGGTTTTTGTGTTGGTTTTTTTTTTTTTCTTCTTTTCATTTTGTTTGTTTTCTTCAGCTATGGCATACGTGGATCGTGCCATCCTTAGCAGGCTGTGACCTTAATTGCAGACTCTGGGCACTACACCACTATACCACAGCAAATAATAGTCATTCCCAACCTTTCTTCCTTGCAGGGAAAGTATGTGGAGTCACTACAGCAGCATTCTTGGCACTCTTGAGAAACAAAGGTTAAACCTGTCAGTATGGGCAGGCAGGGAGTGGCAGTGCCTGCAGAGGCCAAACCAGTTGGTTTGACCTGTGCATAGCAGCTGCAGGGAGGTTTAGTTTAACACCGATGACAACGAGGAAACAAAACCGAATCCAGCAGAGCACTTCAGGTCCCCTCCATCCCCGACATGAATGAGGGGTTTGCCAGAGAACACAGTGAGAGCAGGATCAGACCAAAATGAGTCAGTAAGGGAGTGTAATTAGGCTCTGAACCTAATTACACATACAGAGACATGTGTTCAAGAATTTGTTTTTTTTACTCAGTAGCCCCACAATCGAAAAGCAGAACAAGTTGTTCCTGCAGAGGTTCCTCTGAAGACAGCTAGTGACAGCACAAGGAGCGTCTGGATGATGCTCTTAGTCATATGGTTTAGTTTTAGGTAGTCCTGCAAGAAGCAGGGAGTTGAACTTGGTAGTCACAGAATCACAGAATGTTAGGAGTTGGAAGGGACCTCAAAAGGTATTCTAGTCCAATGCTCCTGCCAGAGCAGGATCACCTAGATCAGGTCACACAGGAATGCATCCAGGTGGGTTTTGAATGACTCCAGAGAAGGAGACTCCACAACCTCTCTGGGCAGCCTGTTCCAGTGTTCATCATCGTCACCATGAAGAAGTTTCTCCTTATGTTTACATGGCACTGAGTGTCTGAGGGTTAGGGGGAACTGTCTGAAGATGAAAATGTGAGGTGCTTTTTCTGTCCAGAGTGGGGTGTCGAATCAGAGATTCCTTATTTCAGAGTGCTGTATTTTTAACAATACCTGTGTGAACTATTGCAGTGTGTGGACAGAGCAGTGGTCATTGTCTGCCATGCTTCTGGTTGTATGCCTAAGCCTTTCCTTTTGCCAAAATATCTCATGATTTTCAGTTTATGGAAAAGGTCCTCCTCTACCACACAAGTCATCATTTGGGTCCGGGCATTGTCCTCAGACACACAGACGATGCAGTGATTCACAGCTGAACCAAGAAGTCTGCAATTCTATTGCTTGTCTTTTGGGGAGAGATTTCTGTGTATTGACTGCCCAGAGTAACTGATACTTGGGGGAAAAAACAAACACACACACCAGAAATGTACATCTATGTATCTCGGTCTTGTTTTCCCCAGCTGTTGCCAAATACATACACACATGCTCATGTATATATTTGTTGAATATATTCTTGTAGTAGATCTTTGTAATGGATCTTGGGACCTTCAACTCAAAAGAATTGCTTGACAATTGTCAGATTCGGGATGCCCTGCAAAAGTAGCATAGCTCTGAGGAATTACTAATCTATTTCACTGCTTTCTATTTGCTTTGCTGACAGTATGTAGGACTATATACAGTGCTCATTGTACTTGTGAGGAATACTTGAATGCTTGTCTTTGATGATGACAGGTGAAACAAATATTAAAAGGTTTAAAATTAATTAAAAGATGTCAATTTTGAAAGCAGAATTGAAAATATCTCAGAGCATCTGGTTGGGTTTTACAGAGGGAATTTATTGGCAGTCAGCCTTGACTGATGCATCTCATCTCACCGTAATGGATTCAGACTTCCCTACAAAAAGTTGCTGTATGTTTGTATAAAAAAAAAAAGAAAGAGCATTTTTT
This sequence comes from Chloroceryle amazona, assembly GCA_027560015.1. Taxonomy (NCBI): domain Eukaryota; kingdom Metazoa; phylum Chordata; class Aves; order Coraciiformes; family Cerylidae; genus Chloroceryle; species Chloroceryle amazona. The sequence continues at coordinate 29,986 of JANHFX010012824.1, read as the reverse complement.
CCTTTTGTGACTGAGCAAAGTTGGAATACCAGTTCCTTGCTCCTCCATCAGCAACAGAATACGTAGGAGAAGATCGTTCTGGTAATGAGGGTATAAACCTGTGACTCAGGAAACCAAGGCTCCATTCCTTGTTCTGGTATTGACACCTCTGTTACCTTGACTGAATCACTTTAGTTGCTTGCAAATCAGGAAAGGTAAATGAGAATGAATGTAGTAGTGACTGTGAGATTACAATAGTTTGATTGTGAAATGATGATTAATTGTGAGATTACGGGGATAATACAAGTAACAGAAATCCAGTTGTCAGACTTGAGTGACATCAGGGAAGAATGGCATAACCTGGGTTCTCAAGTCTTTTGCTATAAACAGTGTTGGTGTTTCCAAGGTCAGCAAATTTAGAAACAGACTACTAATGAACGGCCATGTGGTTTTTATTGTTTGTTTGCTTTAAAGGGAGGAGGAGAAATCCAGCTGCTTTGGCAGCTGACTGAGGAATACTGATATTTTTTCTCTGCATCAGCATTGCAAAGTTTTCTTGAAGAATAAGCCTGCTTCTGTTAACTATTTGTCAGTACTTGAAATTATATCTTTAAGAGGTTTTTTCCCTATCTGTGTTCTGTAAACATCAGGTCTGCCCAATGAGTAAGACTCCCCACGTGGACCCAAACAAGTCTGGCCATGAAGTCTGGGAAGAGTTTTCCCTGAGTTTTACCCCTGCGGTGAAGGAAGTGGTGGAGTTTGCCAAGCGCATCCCAGGTTTCCGAGATCTCTCCCAACATGACCAGGTTAATCTTCTGAAGGCTGGGACCTTTGAGGTGAGACCACTGTGTGTATAATGCAGATCTGACAAGCTGTCCATCAGTCTGAATCCCTTAAGGAAAAAAAAAAGGGAACTGGGTTCTATCAGGCAAAGCCAGCTTGTTTTGTGGATGCTGGCTCAGAGCTTTCCTTAAGCTGATGGTGTCCAGCGCTTCTGTTTGGTCAAATCTTGGTGAGCTGTCTGTCTGTCCTCCCAAGTGGCTTAAAAGTGCCTCAGCCCTTTTACTTCCCTGGGTGGTAATAAATGACCAATGAGTTTCTTGATTTTTTGGTACAGCAGCAATTGCTTGATAGCTACCTTTGCTTAGACTGGAAAGAAGTAGACTGCAGCTGGAAGGGTGGAAAGCTTAGAAAGCTAACTATTGACTTACAAGTTTTGTAGGGAATGTGTTTATCACTCTGGTTGTCCTTCCTTCTGACACTGTGCTCCCTGTAAAAGCCAGAGCATCCATCATGACCAGTCACCACTAGCCTTTGGTGGCAACTGGGCTTTCCTAAAGCTTCCACCTGCAAAGCAGTAACACTAACTTCTAGCTGTACTGCTGCAGCTTTGTAGATAACCGTGTACCAGCTGCAGCCCGATTTACTTACTTTGACTAATCCCACCAGGTTCTTGTGGTTAATTTCACCCACTTGCAAGTGTTACATATATGTCAGTTAATGGTGTTAAACTGGGAATGACACCAGTGTTTTATAATTGATGACCTTCACCAGGGCACTGTTACTTCAGGTTTTAGTTGCTCTTCCAGACTCTAATAGACACAAGACCATGCACATTTTATCAGTATTCAGATGTGAAGATTAAATGTAGAGGAGCCATATATCTATGTTGCTGTGCTTTTCTGGGGAGGGCAGGGTTGGTGATGCTTTTGCTCTTGTTTACTTCATTTATTCTTTCAAAGAGGGATGCTGGACTTCATATTTACTGAAACAGAAGATATCTCATGTAATGTTTTGGGTCTTTCATCTGCATTTTTACAGCTGGGTTCTAAAGCGGATACTTACTGGGTTGGAATGTTCAGGTTATACTGGAAGACTGGGTGCCTGGAGTGTGTCAGTTTCTTTGTTTCTTTCTTTTTGCTCTCATGTATTTTTTGCAGTTACAGTTACTCTTGACCTTTTAATACTCATGTGCAACTCCTGTAGCTAAGGGCTGTGCTTTCACTTCTTCAGCTACAGCCTCTTAGATCACTGCTCACATTACACAAAAAAGTGTTGGTTCCCTCCTTTGCAAAGTGGCGTACTGCCCAGTGCCCTCAAGGAGGGTGGAAAATCAGGCTTGAACTATTCCTGTAGCGTAAAGCCAACCTTCATGTTTTGCAAGTAAAATGATTTGTCTTGGCCTTTCTTCACCATAAACTTTTCTCCAGACTTGTTTGTATGCTGTTTAGTCGGTTACAAGCACTGCTGATAAGGTTTCTATGTCCAGGGGAATTAATAATCGTGTGCAGTTGCATGCTTATCCCTATTCACTTACTTAGAAACATTAATATTTCTGTTAGTGAGCTGGTACCTGTAGTTAAAGGCTGATGTGGCATCTTAGCAACATTAAAACAAAACAAACAAAAAAACCCCAAACAAACTAAAAAAAACCCAAACAAAACCAACAAAACAGGATTAAAGCCCCCATGACTATAGAGGCAAAAGTGCCTTGAAAGCCTGGTGCAAACAAGGTCATTTCTGTCTGCTGGGTAACTAGACTAGGACATCCAAACATCTGCATGTTAATAGAAGGAACCTAAGTGAAAGTAACTGCCTTTGAGCCTGTTACGTATCCCTTGAGCACCAGTGTCTGGCTGTCTTGGCACTGTGCTTACCAAGAGCTCGTACTCCAGAAGTGCTCATTCGTTTGAGGGTAAGAAGACACATGGAGGTGATGTTGGTGCAGGAGCAGCAGAGTTATATATATTCACACACATGTAAGCTTAAAAGCACTTCTTAGAACAGGGAGTACTAGTGAGCTCGGTATATTATAGAGGCATTTGCATGGCTTTGCATGGGAACCAGCTCAGTTGGATTTGAGCAGGTCCTCCCCCACCTCCACAAGCTCGCACTCCAAATGTAGTTCATGGTAGAGCTAAGAAAACCCCTTGGATCCATTGAGACAGTGACTGAATTTCTCCACAGACTCACAGATTTGGTGATTTGGCTGCAGGTGGTGGGGAAGTGAGCAAGCATTTGCCTGTGTGGAAGTATTTGTGTGCTCATATTGCTATGGTCAGGTGATGAGGTTGATCAGGTATATCCTCAGCATGCACAAATAGGAGTCTGTCTTGAAGTGAAATGGGATGAATCAACTGTGTGCTTTACCATAGTCTAAACTGTTCTTACTTGGGTTTGAATGGTGACACTGAAATCTGTAGGCAAGGTCTTTGCCTCAGTAATAAGTCAGCATAGCTTCATGGGCTTTGGTTTTGAATAACAGTGTTAATACTGGTTGCTCCTTATTTAAACTTCATGTTTCTAAAGCCCAGTTCTGTAAGGGGAATACAGTTTTGAACTGAAAAGATGTTGAATACCTAGTGGGTTGCTGCTAATGCACCGAGTTCATTTTTGTCTGTCTGTCCCTTACCTCCTTTTGTTGTACTTTGAGGGCGTTTGCACTTAGTTTTCTGCACACTATAGTTGGTGTCATCAGAGAACATGCAACTTAGCTGAGAAAGGTGAATAATATGTAGTGTTCATGGGTCCATCAAGATTGCTGCATATCATTTGGCTGTTAAAATTCAGGAGCAGGTCATGTCATTTGTGTGAATGGTGTTTGAATTCTCTTTTTTTTTTTTCTTTTTTTGAACCCTCCTTTTGTTAGCTTATCAAAGGCACTAGTCTTTTGATGAAAACCTGGTTATCTGATCTGTAGTAAAGATTTAAATCAATGCAGTTATGTAGGGTGAGAAGAGACAACTGTCACACCAAGAGATGACAGCAGATCTGAAATTTTAACCAGTGCCAGTTGGTTCATTTTCTCGAAATAAGAAGGCTACTGTTCTGTGCTACTTAAACCTTGAAAATGTAAATAAGGTTGTTGAAAATGAGCAAACGAAACTTTACAAGCCATTCCAGTGGGAAACATTTCACAATACGACTGAGAAACCACAAGAGAAATTTCAGCCCAGAGGGGTAAGTTCAGCACATGTCAACTGCTCCAGCCCAGGTGCTTATACCAAAAGGATATTCCCAGCTGCAGCTACGGACCAGGTGCTTTTTCAAGCCCTGCTTCTCTAGCCTTTTGAAGGCTGTACCTGTGGCTCCTTTCTACCAGAACTCATTAACATGCCTGTGGGTACAGCGCATGGTACTTTCCCAAAGAATGCCTGGTGGGCCAGGCCATCAGGTGGTACAAAATGGCATTATTCTATTGGAGCTGCTCCAGTTTGCGCCAAGCGAGAATCTTGTTCAAGACCTTGATTTTGCTCCTTGTGTAGCTAAGAAAATGTTTCTTGTAATGCTCTGTATGCCTTTGGCTGTTTGGTGGCTTAAGCAAGTTGTCTTACTGGCATATTTATGAATGGCATTGTCTTTGTGGCTCAGGCTGTCTGAGGCTTACATTTTAATTTTCCTCCCTTCCATGTGCTGTAGCCCCCTTCCCTGCATCCACTTCCTGAATTTTTCACTTATTTGTTCCTCTCCAGACTACTGGGCCAGAGCTTGCACTGTTTTTTACAGCTCAATAGCATGCTGACAGTTTCTGTATAGAATGCTTGTACAGCTGTTAATGAGACAGTGGGAATGATGTTAAAAGGTTTCATATTTTTCTTGGGCTTTTCTAGAAATCCACCTATATTTATTTATCTGGTTTTGTTGTTGTTTTTTTCTTTCACCAGGTTTTAATGGTACGCTTTGCATCTTTGTTTGATGCAAAGGAACGTACTGTCACCTTTCTGAGTGGAAAGAAGTACAGTGTGGATGACTTGCATTCAATGGGAGCTGGTGATCTGCTCAACTCAATGTTTGAATTTAGTGAGAAACTAAATGCCCTGCAACTTAGTGATGAGGAAATGAGTTTGTTTACAGCGGTTGTCCTGGTATCTGCTGGTAAGGAGAGAAAGTTAACTTGCACCTTTGCCAAATTTTGAATACGACTCTCTATTAAAAGATTTCTGTAAAATGTAAACTCGGGTGTGAAATGCAGTGGAGTAGGTTTTAAGCTACTAGCAGCATGTAATTGACTTCTTTTACATACCTGTTCCTTCTAGTAATGCCTCTTGCGAGAATGTGGCAGCGGGCCTGTATTTCCCTCCTAATTTTTAAAGAATGCAAAATAATCCACAGCAGCCCAGTGGCCATTAAGGAAGTTATTTGTCTAACTCAGATATCTTAAGTTTCACAGGACAGCATCGGTGAGATTACTCCTGTCTTGCACAGCCTAAGTCTTGGGATAAGGTGGTATTTTCACTTCCAAGTATTGTCACTGAAGTCTATTGCGTATCTTACTTAAGTCTAAATCCTACAGTCTGATCTTTGCCTATGTCAGCAAGAAAGCCCTGCTCATCTGCATTGTGACTACTTACTGCCAAAGGTCTGCCAATCCACTAACATCTTCACTGGCCTCATATCTTATTTCAGTCCCTGGATATACAGAACACCCTGGCCCAGATTCAGAGAAGGACTAAGCACCTACTTCTGTAGTATTAACTAAAGCCTCAAATTAGGCACATTAGCTCTGCATATAATGCTGGGAATACAAAATGCAGAATCCCTGCTTGCTGGGTAAGGACCTCTAGAGGAATGCTGGCAGTGCCCACTTAGAGAATGAGCCAGCGCTTGGGGGCCATGCACTTACTAAATGAGTGCACCTCAACCACATGAGTGGTTTATACCCACACCTTTCTTGTCAGGGAGGGGCACTCCAGGCATGGTGCTGCAGGCACATTAAGCCTCTCTAAACATGGTAGAGCAGTTCAGTCTAATAGCTTCATGCATGGCCTATCTGAACTGAAATGTCACAGCACAAGGATGGGGTGCCCCGTAGCCTCTTCAGTTGGTAAGCAGTGGTAGTGAGCAGAAGGTGCTACAGAGTCTGGAAACTTCACAAGCCAGAAAGAACAGGAGCATGAAGGATGCATGGCACTGTAGTCTGTTGCTGAAAATGTTCAGGTAGCAGAGAGAAACATGAGGGTTTAGTTGCTTTTCCAGGCGCAGATTTACATATTTTATCTTCCAAAACCTGAATTGACAAGAACTGGAGACAGCCTTTAGAATAAGGACTGAGAACCAGGCCCCTTCCCTCCTTGTGCAATGTCGTAGCTAGGCTACAGCCACTCCTCATGCTTGCTCAGCTGCTGGGCCCTAGAATATCACAGTATCTGTGCCACCTGTTTTGAATGTAAGTGGCTGTATGTGTTCTGTTAAATGTGGTTCTACCACAGAGCCAGACCTCTCCAGCCTTTTAAACACTGTTCCATGCTGTTGCTAGCTCCCAGTAGGGCTTATCTTGGGGATAGTGCACAGCACATAATGCCTCGGCTATGCAACAGGACAAAAAGAGGATGTGTTTGATATTTGGGCTTCTTGAAGCTGCTGAGGATTTTTCAGATCATAGCTTTGGACATCATTGCTACCTGTCTTAGCTACTTTGTCTGTTCTGCAGTCTGATCACATCTTTCCTGGACATCTTCACAAAATAATTCATTTCTTTAAAGTACAACCTTATTAGTCTTCTAATGTTTGAGCCCAGACTTGCATTTGTGCTGTATTCCAGACACAACAGTAACAGTGATGGTCACTGTGAGTACAACAACTTTCAGAAGAATTTCACTCTTTAGCTTGCAAATTAATTTAAATGATGCAGATGTTACTTGCACAAGCGAGTTAAGTGAGCAAGCTTCATTCCTGAGCAGGTACCTAAGAAGAACAGAGGTGCCCCAAACAGAGCTCCTGGGGAAGATGCTTGCGGTGCAGGGGCTTACCAGGAGGAGGTGACTGTAGAACTGAAGGATTGTGGGCATCTGTTGATGAAGCAGATCTTGAAAGACAGATCCCCCATATGCCACTCTTGGAGGGGTGTGACCCAGAGAGTCATTTCCCATAAGGTGGATGTGGAGGTCCACTAGAGAAGGAGGAATTGTTGAGGAACAGCATCAGAGAGGATGACATGGAGATGCAAGCAAAGGCAAAAGATGCCATAACTGGAATAAGAACTGAAGGTGGAAGAATAAGGACATTAAGATTTCTTCATCTCTGAATGAAAGTTACCCAAGAAGATTGAAAGGATGATGATAGAGTAGTCAAGATGTGCATCAGTTCCAGAAGCAGAGAGGAATGTGTGACTGCTGAATCCTGATGAAGTCATACAGTGATCCACATGTAGTGCTGAGAAGTTCCTACATCTCTAAATAGTGCTGGTGGGGAGAATGCTTGTCAAAAGCATCTCCACATAACGCTGGATGAATAACCACTCTCGGGAGGGCTATTTAGAATGTACAGAAAGAATAAACAGGAGTAGTAGCCAGGATTGTGTGTAACTGTACATTCACTTGCTTTGGTGTCATCTGTCAGAGAAAGAAAAAGCAGGGCCATGCAGTGAAGATGTGGGAGTGTTTCTGGCAGTGCTGAGGAATTATCTTTGTATCATTCCAAAACTGAAAGAACACTTCGCATCTGGCTTCAGTTAGCTGGATGTGTTGAAGATGGAAGGGAGATATCAAGGTGGATCATGGGCAGAGAAGAGGGAAGAAGCAAGGTGGAAGCAATGCTGAAAGAATGTGGCTCATGCAAGTCTAAAGACCAGATAATCTCTTAACTGAGGGTGATGCCTTGTGGTAGAAGAATATAAAATACACACCCTGTATTATTCTCTCTTAGTGGGATAATACTAACAAAAACTTCAGCCAGCCCCTGGGAGCAACTGGAAGTACACTAAGAGGGTGAAGAAAGATGTGGACTAATTGAAGAGAGGAGGCTACAGTAGCTCACCTGAAGTGACCAGGACACACTGTGTGTGTTCTGTGTTCAGAGACAAGGCAGTGCTGCTGTCAGTGTGCAGAGCTCTTAGGAAACCTCACCTGGCGTATTCTGTGCAAATGTCATCACCCACGCTCAGGACAGAGCAAATGTAAAGGTTTTGGAAAGCTGGGGGCAAGTGGGATGGGTAGTTTAACAAATAAAGGCAGAGAGGCATCTCTTTACTCCTGCTGTCTTGGAAAGCAGTAGACAATCTTTGCAGGAGAGTGGAGCATGTGCTAATAAACATTGCTTGCTATTAATCCAGGTTCCTAATTGTTAGAGGAGAATATGCTGAAACAGCCTTCCTAAAGGGACAAATCATATTAACTCTTCAAGTTGGATTCTCAAGTGGATTATATATTTTTTTTTTCCCATGGCGGTAGGGAACTGCTCTCAAGAGTCCAGGAGAACTTCCTAGACTGTTCACCTGAGAAGTCCGATTGGACTGACACTGACAGCACAAGGAAGGGTTTCCCCACTCTGACTCAGTGCTGTTCCAGAAAGCTGTTGTCACTCTGTGTCCCAGTTCTGTGAAATTCTTAAGTACGTGTACACATCAAAGCACGTTTCTGTTGGTGTCTGTCACTTGTGTACCTATGTGCTCTGCTGAATTTACATAGCGCAGAGAGGCTGTAGCTTGGATAAAACAGCTACTGTGCATGGTTATTAGGCGAGATGTTTTTCTTAAAAATTCATCCTTTAAAGCTGCTTACTTAGATTCCATCTAAGGGCAACAGGAATGTTCTTAAATACGTCTCTCTTGAAAGAGATGCTTTGGGCATGGGGTGAGGGCAGTGTGCGAAAACATAATAATTTTCTTGATGTTGAAATTCTTCTTTCCTTCCTCAGTTAGGAATTTTGGGGTGTGTCATGTTTCATTTTGTAGGTGCTTCAGAACACGGAAATAGTTCTTGGTTATGCCAAAGCTTGTACTCCCTTTGTCCCTGGGAATCCCATTGTGGAGATATGAGTGTGGTTTATCCTGAATGGGGTTTCTTCCTCAAACATGAACCACCAGTCTAAGTTCAGGGCTCCATGTCCAGCCTTGAGAAGAAATGTTTGAAATTTTTATTTCCATGTGCCCTGTCTCCTTCCTTGCATTGAAACTTGTGGTTCGGCAGAATATTTTAAGCACGTGCTTCAGTCTGTCCTTTTCTGGCAAGAAGGGTAAGTGATGACAGAAAAGGTGACTGAAAGCTGCCGGTTCAGCATGAGCTTAGTACTTTACAAAGTTGATGCTAAATAGTGTTTGAAAGGCTTCTGGTATGTGGGTTTGAAACTTCTGACATAAATATGTAATTCTTCTTGTGCTTGTTAATTTAGTGATTCTTGTGGTGGCTTTATGTTGCAAACTACATCTGTTGAGCATCTTTTTTTTTTCTCCCCTACATTTTTTCTTTCTTTTTTTTTTATTTTCTTTCTCTCTCTCCCCTTCTCCCCCTCCTCTCCCTTTAGATCGCTCTGGAATAGAAAATGTCAATTCTGTGGAGGCACTTCAGGAAACACTAATCCGTGCATTAAGGACCTTAATCATGAAAAATCACCCAAATGAAGCCTCTATTTTCACAAAACTTCTTTTGAAATTACCTGACTTGCGCTCCTTAAACAACATGCACTCTGAAGAACTCTTGGCCTTTAAAGTTCACCCATAGGCCTTTAGGTCTCATTTGTACTTGGACTTGCCTCGTGTTTAAACTGGTTTGTGCTAAAATATGTATTTATACAGTTGTATCACTTGTTGGAGAGTTCACAGACTGTGAACTATTGATAGCTGCCCCATAGCCATGCAATAACGCTTCAGCAGGTGCTTTCAGCTAACGGCAGCGCAGCAGAGTCCTTCAAGACATCCAGACCCAGCTGTGCCACACTTCTGCAGAAGAGGTTGCGATGAGCCCAAGTAGGTGTGGACTGTTCCTTTGTTTAGACAAAAGAACCACCACTGCCCTCTTACGTGGACTGAATGCACAGTGTATGTGTGTATGTGCATAAGGAGCATGGGACGCGGTGGGAACAATCCTGTGCTAATAGGAAAATGGAAAAGCTGATTTAATTGGTCTTTCACTTATCTAATAGATGTATGTCTGTGTCTCTTGGTAACTCACTCATGGTTTCACTGTTGTTATTCCATTAAACCCGATGGAATGATTTCAGCCTGCACCCAACTCTTCACTGAGTGTGTGTTCATGCCATGTGTATATAATATAAATAGTTAAGTAATGAGTGTTTATGGCTATATAAAGTACAGAGTTGTGTGTATATATGTGTATGTATATAAATAGTTCTATACATAAAGTATACATATAATTTCTTCACAATATTTTAAACTGTGAAGGAATTTAAACTTAAACCAGAAGGTGATCTATGGGAAGAACCAAATAGATGCACTTTGCCTATTGCTGAACTAATTATCTGAGCATTTCTAATTTTTAGAAAACATCAAATTTGCATTAATATGCTGTGTTTGTTAATTTAAAAAAATAAAAAACAAAACAAAAAAACGAACCACCAAAAACCCACAACAGAAGAGTGACACCAAAGGGCCAGAGTCAGAGTCAACTTCTAGAAGGGTTTCATAGAGAAATCTCAGGTGGAGATGGTTGCTTGTGGCACTAACGAGATTGATTGTCCATTGCCACTGTGAGGTTCTTATGTTCTGATAAAGGCTAGAGAAGCACCAGATGCTTTTCAAAAACTTCAGCACAGCCAGAAAGAAACTATCAGATGAATAATAGCATCTAACAAAAAAAAAACAAAAACAAAACAGGAAAAGTGTTTCCACAGTTGCGTTTGGATGTGTGTGTGTTCTGTGACTGTTTATTTCTTGCAATACATCATTTTGCTGCTTCATTGCTAAATGAGAATTGAAAACTAAAATGTGAGATTCCCCTTGTCTTTTCATAATTTGGGCTTTGTGGTTCCCATGCCTGTTCTTCTGGAGCTCTCCATTGGTGCGTGTGCATGTGTGTGCGTGTGTATGTGCAGAGAAGGTGCACGGGATGGTCTGGATTTTTTTCTTAAAAGAAACACCACAAAAAAACAACTAAACAAATGGGACTTTTTTTTTGTTGTTTATGCCAGTAGCAAATTACAAAGCAGATCCTCAAGGCTTAAGATTCTGCTTTTCCATCTAGGAAAGCAGCTCTCTATGGGTTTTCTCCATTTGTAGCAGGACCTGGCACCAGAAAAGAGAGATGAAAAAAACTCAAAGCAGTTGTGTTAATGAGTTATGTTTATGTTTTGCTAATGTGGGAAGAAGACGCTCCATTATCCTTGTGTTTAGTTAGCTTTCTTTAGAGGTGGCCCTCTGGGTCCTAGCATTTGGTGACACTACTACCCTGTGGAGGGAGAAACCTCTCCACTTGTTCCTGCATTTAAATGTATGTGGTAGTTGAGACCAGGAGCTAGAAAGCCTCCAGACTGCAGAGATCCTCCTTGCCATGCAGGAGCAGCTCTCACACAGCAGTGTGTCAAGGCGATGGGAGCCCCCCACCCCCTGCCGAGCTGGAGCAGGGGCAGAGCTTTGCCTGCCTCTGAGCATCAGGAGCCAGGCAGAGGAGGGAAGGCTGGCACCCTGCCGTGGCCCTAGTCACCTTTGGGCTGGGGATTGCCCCTCGGGAAGTGGTCAGGAGTGCTGGCAAGGAGCTGGAGCTGCTTGTTCATGGGCTGCTTGACTAAAAGCTGCGGAAAATTCCTTTTTAGCCTTGGCTAAGCTGCAGAAGACACCTCCCCCCCCCCTCATTTTTCCCCCCTGCTCCTTGCAAATGACCTTGCATAACTGTTCATTGCCTTTTGCCTTGTTCTGCTCTGTTTTCTTGAGGTCTGTATATTTCATCTCCAGGAGACTTTCTCTCTCTCGAGTCCTCCC
>JANHFX010012824.1:0-18257 GCA_027560015.1 Chloroceryle amazona | reverse complement strand
ACACCTCCCCCCCCCTCCTTTTTCCCTCCTCTGCAGCAGCTGCAGGGAGACCTGTCCTGCTTCAAAGCTACTTTAACCACTGGATAACAGCCCTTAATATGTTCAGTTTTGCTATCCAAATGTGCTTTTGGGGCATATTGTCCTAATTTCTTTTAACAGCCTGCATCCTACCAGTATTATTTGTTTGAGAGCTTCACTGAATTACGCATTGAACCATTCACACTTCAGAAAGGACACAAGTCACTTGTTTTGTATTATTTTAGGAGCCAAAATGACTTCTTTGCAGAGCCTATTTCAAACGTGGAAAATACAGTTAACCCTTGGTTGTTTTGGGAGGGAAGGAGGCTTCTTACAGAGATTGCCACCCTACAACTGTGTTTTGTTGTCTTTTGTTTTACTTTTTTTGTTCTTCTTAAAACTGTATTACTAAGCCTTTAGGATTGTATAACCAGGACTGAGTAATTACTGCTTATTAAATTTTTTAGTTAGGTTGACCATGTATGCCTATAGATAGATACTCTTAACTTGTGCAATTTCATTTGAAATAATCTTCCTGTACATAATGGAAAGACTCATGTAACAGAAAAAAAAAAAAGCCCCAAATGGATTGACTGAACAGGCAAGTTGATTCAAGTACAGTTCAAAAGTGACCCACGTATTACAAACCATAGCTGGACTCTTAGAAGAAAATCTAAACTCATCGTGTTAGCTGTGTATTGTGAGCTCTTCCTTTACTGTGTCACTGGTTATACACTTGTTAAACGCTGAGATAATAGACTTCATGCCAGGCATTGAGTACTGTAGATTGGGTCATTGCTGAAAGATTAATGTACTGTATGACTTAAATGAAATTTTTATTCTTGATTTTATTCTTGATTTTGTTCCTGTTTTAAAAGATTAAATATGGGCATTATGTCAGCAAGCTATAAACTGTGTTTCTGGGTTCTGTTCTGCTATGTGAAATGTGGAGGGGAGGAGAGCAGTCTGAGATCAACAAAGCAGCAGCAATGGATGAGAACACCAACTGCTGTAAAGCCACCAGGGCTGTGCTGGTGCATGGTGGCTGGGAGCCCCCATCTCAGCCCACCTGTGATACCAGTCTGTCCTGCTAGGTGGTTGGATCAGGTTTTCCGGTGCACTTTGTTTACTACAGATAATGAACTTTTTCGGGTGCTGTCATTAAAAGAGTTCATTTTAAGCACCTTCATTACTTTCAGGAATATAACTTTGTAAGTGAAAAAAGGATATGGTTTAGTTTTCGGTAAAGCCAGTCTTAAAGCTAGGTTATAAGAGGGGTACATGGAAAACATGAAGGGCAAAAGTCTGTTTTGTTGGGTTTTTTTACAGCTTGATTTCCTAGTTTGAAGTGTTTAATTTTCTAGGAAGGAAGAGAAGCTTCTCCAGGAAATGTTGTAGCTATTGTGTTTAAAAAAAAAAGGAAGACCACATATAAAATTTTTGCTGCTGGCATTGGAAAAAAAACAACAGGTTCCAGGGCCTGGGAGGTCCTTGCAGAGTTCTTTCCAGCTTTTGCTGGGATGCTCCATATAGACCCCAAGTAATTTTCCCATTTGGCTTCAAGAGCCTTACCACAGCAAATGGAGGGGACAGGAGGGACATTTCCCAGTATAAACATGGTTCAGTTCCCCGCCTCCCACCCTCACAGCTTGGCAAGATGCTCAGGGCATGTGGACATGAGGTGTTAATGCTTGTTCATGGGCAACTTGCTGAGCTTCAAGTGAACAGCACCGACTCAAGTGTGAAGGGCCCCCATCAGCCTGCCCATCTTTGTCCTCTCTCCAGGAGGAAATGGTGAATGTTGCAAAGAAAACAAAGGGATGAGCGTTGCTCTGTGAAAGTACAAACTGGTGAGGGTGTGGGCAGCCAGCTACCACCTGCTAGGGCTTGCGATCCACGGGCCATGTGTGTGGGGTGGGAGGGAATCAGCGCTCACAACTGAAACGCAGAACACTTTGATGACAGAAACAGTTCACACAAGGAAATAATTATCACTTCCTTTTCTTTGATGAGCACAGCAAACAGCTGCAGAGCCTTCATCAGCAAACACTCTTTTTTTTTTTTCCATTTTAATTTAATTTATTTATTTATTGGTTGAATTTTGGAGTGGGGAGGGTTTGAGAGCCTGGAAACACCCACCCCTGACAGCCAACTGAGCTGCAACGGGTAGTGCAAAAGCAAGCCATTGTGGAGGCTGTGCTCGCAGGGCAGGAAAGTTGGTCAAGAACACAGCCACGTTGGAGCAAGAGAAGAGCTGGGCAGGTGTGCATGGAGGCTACAAGGCCTCACGTTCCTGGTTTTCAGGAGCAAACAGGTCCATCCACACCAGCAAACTTTTCCTCCATGCTGACACTGCGGCACCAGGCCCTTTAGCAAAGCAGTTTACCCTTGCCGTAAATGTGGCCCTTAGCACTTCTGTGTGAAGGCCTTGCTGCCATGACAGGGGGCTGAGCTCCACTGCCTCCCACAGCACTAGAAACAAATGGCTCCTGCCTGGCCTGAATCCCCACAGCAGGCTGCACAGTAATCCATGGCGGTTGATCCCCCTGCGTTGCTCCGTAGGAGATCCTTTGCCTTTGGCTGGAGAAGGACCCTCAGGGGCTACTTGTAAGTCACATGCTTAAAACTGAGGAGAGTATCTTCTCAAAGGGCTCTTCTCTCTGCCAATACCACCCCTGCATATGTCATTTTAAGAAGACTGGCTCAAATTATTTCATGCAACAGCATCAAGTGCTACTTACAGTGTGGTACAACTGCAGAGGCAAATATGTATTAAAAACCCATCTGGCCCAGAAGTTGCAGCTCAAAGTGAAGCACATCTAGAGAGGCGTGCTGGATTACTGCTGTACAACAGCTCTTCGCCATAGCGGGTAATGCTCCACAGACCTCATGCAGACAGCCCTGGATTAGCTGCAAGGCTAGATAATTCCTGCCTTGGTTTTCCTTTGCTTGTTGCAGATACTCAAAGATGTGTGATGCACAAGCAGCAGTGATGGTTTATAAAATGAAGCTGACACTTAATGCCCCTTTTTATGCTACTTCAGCAGGTTCAGTTGCCAACACACAGCTGATGATTGCCTCTGACCTAGGCTGGAGACTGACTTAGTTCCTGTATAGTCCCAGAATATGAAAGGATCTTGAGGAGAGCCTCAGGTACCCCTTGGTCTCCTTCTCTCTGCTCCTTTGGCCCAAATGCAGGTGTAGAAGCCTCAAGAACCAACCCAGATGAGTGCACAGATGTGACATGCTGATAGTGGACTTCTCTTTTACACAACACTCCAGTGGAGCGAAAACACATGGATAAATAGCCACCTAGCATGTGCCTGGGTCCCCAGTGGCAGATGACACAAATTGTTTAACGCTGCTGCATTTCCACAATGTCTAAACCAATGCCACTTAGGCTGGTTTATGGCGTGGTGATCAGTCCACACTTCATGGAGAATTTTTTTTTCTTTCCACCTTTTTATCCTTTCCCAGTAGTAACCTCTCTGGCCTACTCCCATACTGCTTAATGGTTTATGTGGCTTGGCAGCCCTATTTCCTACTGTGCAGTGTGCATTTCCCCTCTGCATGCCTGTGCACAGGCTTCCCCTTGTTGCTGGCTTGGCAAGGGGCCAAACTGACTCCCCTGACATCTGCAGGGGAGCATCTCTCCTGGTAGTCTCTTTACAAGAGTATAAGCAAAACTGCTGGGGTAATGCATCAGGAAACAAATGCTGGTTCTTACATTTCACAAGGGGAGAATTTAGTCATAATTATTTACAGTCATTTACTGTGTGCCTTGCAGAGGACCTTTGCTAAAATAATGACGTATAAGGAAACCCATTTCTGTCACTCAACGGCTGCTTTATTTTTGTTTATCTACACACAGCAAATATGATGATAAACCTGAGCATAAAAGTACCATTTTTCTCATAGGTGCTTCACGATGGAAGAGGCTTCTGCATTGCTTTCAAAGACAGAGTCAGGTGTTACATTTTAACTTCCTGTGAAGAAACTTTCTGGGTAGCTAACTTGATGTAAGCTCTGTGCAGGGTTGTTCTTGCATAAGAACCTTGCATGAACATGGGTGGGCTGAATTAAAGCATTTCTGTGAATAGCCAGGAGGATCGATCGCCTGCCAGCTATACCAGGAATTACCTGGCACCTGCAGTCAAAAATTCCATGGCATAAACAAGCAGGCTGTGAGCTCAGCCTTTGCTCCTGTGCTGGAGAGGCACCAGCCTCCCCTAGCTGCCCCCTGGCGCTGCAGCTCCTGGGCCATGTTTAGACCATACATCTGGCCCTGTAAAGCCTCCTAATGCACTGAAGCCAGGAGAAGAGAGTGTCACATTCTGGAGAAGAAAAACATGGGATGGGTGGGGATAATAAGGCTAGGTGACTGCATCCACAGCTAGTAATTATTTTCAAATAATGGGGAAGGTCCCTGTGTTTGCTTCCTGCCAAGTTTCTGCAGGTCCATAACCAGGTCAGGAGCTTTAAAAGTAGTTCTGGACCTCAAGAGCAACATGCTCACAGGTTCTGATGTCCACACTATACTTGTCTGTAGTGTGGCTCTCCAGTAACGTCCTGGCCTTCAAAGACACTGAGCACAAACCCTTGGATGATTGCTGCAGTAACCATTTGCTTTGTCTCTTTATCCATCTTACCCTCAAACTGGCCAGAAACAGTGCTGTTGGATTTATGACAGTGCTAAGTTTGCTTTAGTTCTACAACTGTTTTCCTTGGTTAGTCCTGACATTTCATTAGAAATAAAATAAATAGAGCTACAAGACCCCCAGAACCAGAGCACAACTTTGCCTGCCTGTTCACATATGTTTGGAGACATGCACACGTAGCCTGGCTATCATGTAGTTACTGATAGCAATGACCATCTCTTGGCTTACACTGGCACAGTTTAACCTCAGTTGCTAGTTCAACCATGTTAGTGCAACCCAGTGACATAACCATGTCACTTCGCACTTTACAAATCACCTGATGTCCACCAGCGAATCTGGTTTACATGCAGAAGAGATCAGCTTTAGCCTTGTCTTGCTAGGGTGCAGCCATCTTTCTGTGCTGGTGCTCCCCCAGCTCAGCACGCGTGCACTTGTGCATGTTCAGGCTCTGTGCATGTTCAGGCTCGGCTGTGGTGTGCCTGGCTTGGGGATGGGGAGGTGCCCGCAGGACCTTGTGTCACCACCTGAGGCAGTGGTGTTAGCACCTTGGAACCTGCAGTGCTGGTCAGGGTCCCTGTGGAAAGACATGAACTAAGGCAATCAGGTGGCGATGGGTCACATTCCCAGTGTTGTTACATCTATGGCCGAAAATGGTAAGCGGGTCTAGTAAAGGTGAGGCCTAGAGAGAAACAGCTGGGGCTTAGTCTCCAGCCTGTCCTTTACTCGCTGTGTGCTCTTTGACATGTCATGTACCCTTGCTGTGCCTGAACGTCCCTTGCTGCATAACAGAGTGCTTACCAAGTGTGAATACCATGGGCTTTCATTCAGCAATGTTGTCTGATTGCTGAGAGAGCCTTGACAGGAGCTTTTGTGTTTCCCAAAGTGCTGAAGATCTGCTGAATATTATTAAGGACCATCCTGCACTGGAACTTAAAGGAGTAGCTACTAGGGCAGGTTTTGTTTTCTCTGGAGGGTGATAAAAGATACAAGAGAGCAAAACTCCGATGGCTTAACTTGTCAATGCACCAGGACTTTGTTAAAGTCTAAAAGGAGTACCTTGTAAAAAAATGGTTTTTCTCATATATGAATAAAATCTAATAACAATAAGAACAACATTTTAAAAGGTTTCATAGACTCGTAGAATCATATAAAGCCCTGGGTTGGAATGGACCTTTAAAGGTCATCTAGTCCAACCCCCCTGCAGTGACTGGGGACATCCTCAACTAGATCAGGTTGCTCAGAACCTCATCAAGCCTGACCTTGAGTGTCTCCAGGGAGGGGGCCTCCTCCACCTCCCTGGACAACCTGTTCCAGTGCTCCACTACCCTCATAGTAAAGAACTTCTTTTCCTAACATCAGTCGGTAGTTTAAAACCATCACCCCTAAACCTATCACTACTTGCCCTTGTAAAAAGTCCCTCCCAGCTTTCTTGTAGGCCCCCTTAAGGTACTGGAAGGCCACTATAAGGTCTCCCTGAATCCTTCTCTTCTCCAGGCTGAACAAGCCCAACTCCCTCAGACTGTCCTCATAGGAGAGGTGTTCCAGCCCTCTGATTGTTTTTGTGGCCTTCCTCTGGACCTGCTCCATCCGTTGCGTAATGTTAACTTCACCTTAAACCTAGTGCTACAGTTACGAATGAACCATGTGGGTTCATATCTCCCTCTAATGAGTCACGGACAGTGTGTTTCCATCAGGCTTCCACTTGATACAGGTATGACTGCAGCTGCCTGTGTGCTGAGCATAGTTTTAATGTGAAGGTCTGGCTTAGTGTCTGTGTTCTAGCTTTGAATGGCCAAATGTCTCCAGCGCAAGCACTTTAGAAAGGACTGTATACACAGGGCTGCTGGAGTGAATTCACACATCAGACCACAGCTTAAAGTCTTAGTCATTTTGCTGGTACAGAAACCAAACTCTTTGTGAGGACCTTGCTTTTGTGGTGGTAAAAAGGTAAGCACTACTCAGCCTCAAAAAAGGCAAGTTGAAAGAGTATCCTATGCCTCTGTCCCCCTCATCTGTCCACTCAGCTTCTACACATCCTGTGTCTTCCTCAGATGCTGTTGCCCTTGCTGCAGAGACACTGGGCTCCAGCATCTGGCTGTGCCCCACTGCTTCTGCACAAAGGCCAACCACTCACCAGAAACCCATCTTCATTGACCCCTTTAAGCTGAGCTGCCAGATGCTTCTCCACAGCAGACAAAACTGAGGCCTGTGAGCTGCTCCACTTGTGCCACCCTGTTGACACTGACAGAAAGACCATTCCGTCCACAAATGGGTGGACCAGCCAGCTCAGAGCAATCTTCAACCACAGAGCAAGATTTGTCAGCACCTGCCAAAGCCCTAAGTCTTGGTCAACAGAAACTAGGTGCTCGGGGTGGAATCAGCTATTGGCCAGGGCAGAAGAGCTTTCTCGCAGGAGTGCCACCTCCCCAGGCACTGCCCGAGGGCACAGGGGGAGAGCCCATTGCCCAGCCCACCGCCCGGCTCACTGCCCAGTGTGGGAGATTTTACCTGGCAGGGTCGGAAAGCGAGTGTGGCAGAGGGAAATGCAAGCACCTCGGGGAGAGAGAGAAGTGCAAATCCCAGCAGATAAAGGGCAGCCCCTCAAGATGAAAATGTAGCACAAAGCACCTCATTTCCTTACACATCATTTGCACTAGCATCCTTTTGGCTGGTGTCATGTAAGTACCTGGCCATTAATTAGTAGCCGGACGCTGAGCTGGAGAGTCCTGCCGGGTTCTCTTCCCCCACCAAGGGAAGGAGCCGTGTTATTCCGCCGTGCTTCTGGAAGGGGGCACTCTGGCACCAGGATTGCAGCACCGCACGCTGCTCGCTGCGGCAGGGCTGCTCTCTGCCGCTCTTTGCTCCTTAGTACAGAAGAGAAGCCGTTAAGAAAAAATAAACAGTTTATATCCTGCTTTGAGACAGAGATGTTAGAAGAGAAGGATAAACTGCAGCTCTAGGGACAAAGATAATGTTGTAGTGAATTTACTGAAATGCCAGGGCAAATGGGAATGACATAATCAAATAATCAAAAGGGGAGAAGAAAAGAAAGTAACTGAGATGTTAAAAAATTAAAATGGCAAACACGGCACGGCAAGGAGCAATCACTCCAAGCTGGAAGCAAAAAGAATGTACAGCACAGAGATATGCAGAGAGTGGTGGTAGAGCAGGGCTCGAAATGAAAACAATAAAACAAAAATATAATTAAGGACAATTCGAGCCACCCAGATGCATTCATAGTTCATCTCGGATGCCAAATACAGTTAATAACTGCTTCCAGCTGCTCAGCGATGCACAGCCATTTCTCACTGCAGTCCCTGTGCTAGAGCTGGGGAGAGCACAGCCCTGCAGACAGACTTGTGGCACAGCCCCTGGAAGGGGACAAGGCAGCAGGAGGGAATTAAAAGACAGGAAAAGCCCTCAATCGCTGCTGAGCATAATCAAGACTACAATGTAGGCTACTGAACCCCTCTTGGTGCTGACACTTAAAGCAGGGGGGTTCAGGGGGAGGCAAACGCTGCAGCTGTAGAGCGTGTGTATCAGTGATTCCTCTGTATGTTGTTTTCTCCTGTCATTCCTGCCCTACATCTCCCCTCGTGGCTACAGCTTCTTCGAGTGTGAGAAAGATGAGGGCATGAGCCTTAAGAGCAAGCAGCCCTTTACAGAATGGGGCTCAGCAGCAACCTCTATAGTTCCTTTCAACCCAGGGCCTGGAAATAATAATAACAGATACCTTCAATTTTCTTTTTTTTTTTTAGCCACCTTTTTTCTGAGTTTCCCCCTTTTCTTTTTTTTTTTTTTTCATTTTTTTATTTTTAGCTTCGCAAAACAGGAGGGCTCACAACTTTACTTTTTCATGTTCAAACACAGAGATTCCCCCTACCCAGACACTGTATGAGAGCACACACACATGGTTCCATCACCTGGGACTTAATGGAGGCCATGAACTGCAGTCATGCCAGCATGAGCTTGCAGTGCTAGCTGCTCCTAGGTTTCCCAGGGGATGATGTTGGTCCTGTAAGACAAATAATCCTTGTATAATCAAACAACTGTTGTATCACTGCTGAGAGTCAGGGCATGAAGACTGTCAGCAAGAGAGTGAGAACAAAGCAAAGGCAGAGAATAGGCACAGGGGGAGCTGGATAACTTTTATTTCCTCTCCATCCACTTTTTTTAATTAACGGCAAATCTTGTCTGTGGCAGTAGAAAGGTTTGTTAATCACCTCTCCTTTGGTTGGGGAGGAAGACATACACAGAGTTTCATCTGTGACTGATGGGAGCTGGGGAGCCAGCCCCCGGGGTTGTTTTCACTGCTCCTATGAACAGCACCTCTTAACAGGCTTATGCCAGGCCCTAACTCCGGAGGGTGCTGCTGCACTCGTCTGTGGTTGGGCTTTACCTGAGAGAAGACTCCAGCCATGCTGTGCCTGTTCTCAGTTCCTGCTATGTAGTCCCACCTCCCATCATTGCCAGATGAGGTAGCTATGTTTGCATCGCGTCTTCTACAGCTAGTACTCTGTTCCTGCTCTACCCACTTGCTGGTCAAAAAGCAGAGACCTCTGCTCTGATCTTCTAGCACCTTCAGTCATATGTCTACTCCTTCCCTGAGCAGTACCCTTCTCACCTGCCTGCCAAAATCCTCTAGTACCCAGCTGGCAGGCATGCAACCAGCTTCAGACACCCCCCAACCTCCCCCCCATCTCGCTGTGGCCTGCCTGTCTGGCTGCCAAAAGAATCAAGGGTTGAATTGTCATAAGACCAAGAAAAACTTTGTGCCAAGAACTGAACAGTATATGACTGACAGCTCTGTAATGTCGTAGACTCAGCTGTTTCAGCTACGGCTTTTAAGCTGTTTGAGCTGAGTCAACCATTTGAAGTATCTTGGTTTCTTTACCTATTGACTCAGTATCAGGCTGCTGCACCAGTGATCTCAGAGATTATTCAGGTGGGAAGACAAGAACAGTTTTGTTCCTTGTAACTCCTGACAACACAGCAGTTCTGAATGATGGCAAACTCTTAAAGAAAGTTTGTAAATGGATTTTCAGGACCAGACTTGCATTTAAATTCTTCAGGCTAGACTGATCTTTTGCTGTTGGGGAAACCCAGTTTACTTTATTTTCCTTGTTTACATATAATCATGAGTCAGGTTTGAGGA
Source organism: Chloroceryle amazona (assembly GCA_027560015.1). Lineage (NCBI taxonomy): Eukaryota > Metazoa > Chordata > Aves > Coraciiformes > Cerylidae > Chloroceryle > Chloroceryle amazona. The sequence continues at coordinate 8,426 of JANHFX010012824.1, read as the reverse complement.
CAATAGCAGCAGATAGGCAAGTCTGTCCTTCAGCCACCCTGTGACTCCAATATTTCCCCTTGGCACTGATCTGCAATTCAGAAATGGCTCTCATGGCAAGATACTTTGTGTCTGTCACAGGGCTGTGGCAGTGCTGGTACTGCTGGATAACCACAGCCTTTTCCTTCAGCTGGAAAATAAAGTAAGCCAAGAGAGGCCTTCAAACCAAACATCTCTGAGACCCTGCCATAATTTTTGCCCACCTTTACCCCACATACAAGGACCTGCTGCCATCTCCCACTTCTTCTGTCTTTCTATGATCTGTGGCACGTGTACTTTATCTCGGTCCCTCCAAGATTTTTGGTGTGTGCATCACAAGGTCAAGAAGATTGACTCCCAACCTTCCCACCCTTGGATATTCAGAGGGCAATTTCTGGCTGCATGTAAAGATGATTCAAAAGCTCCAGGAGGATTTGCAAAGATTTGCAAAGTTAACACTTACTTAGTTTAGTCTAAATTGCCATAATCACCCTACAACCCTGCAATAAGTGGTTTATCCAGGGGCTGTAAGGATCATTTATTCTTAGGAGAATAACTATGTGTCCCTGCTAAGCCAGTATGAGTTCTCCAGCTGTGCTGTGGTGATTCAGAGCATCATACACTAATTCTGTGTCTGACAGAGATTTTACATCATCAGGAAGGGTTTTTTCTCATCATGCAAAAACTATTGTGGACTACCTCAGATGTTTCAACGCCCTCAGTGATAGATAGTGAAGTCAAGAAGATGATGCTCAGCTACTTAGTAATGTGTATATGTGGCAATAAGTTGTACAAGGCTAAGAATTTCTGACGTGTACTTTTCATTGGTGTAATAGAAAGAAAGATCAACTCAATCATGTCTAATAGTGATTATGCATCTCATTTTTGTTCATCCAAAACAACATCAAGGACAAGTTTTTCAAGAGCTCTTGACTATGCAAAGAAGTGCTAGCTCCTTTTCTTTTTATGGATACTACTGTTATTAATTAAGATCTGTGATTCAATTGTGAAAAAAAAAGCACTAAATATAAATATAAAAATTAACAGCAAAGTGAGATCAAACCAGAAGATGCTGTCTGAGAGAGACACGGCTGTTTCCCCACAGTATCACTTTACTGTATTCCTTTCATTAGCTGGATCTTCTCTAAGGAGATCATAAATCCCTCAGAGAAGAGTAAGCTTTATTGTTGATACTGCTAATGTGAATAGATTGCTGAATCATCCCCCTGTCCTTCTTACCTATCTGCAGAATATCTAAAACACTGCAAGGGCTGGGGTAAATGATGAAAAAAATACACCTGCCAGTTTGGTTTTAAATCTCTTCAAAGGTAAACTGTTTCTCTGAACTTTCTGAAACCACAAAACTGTGCAGGAATAGTCTTCAGGTACGGTTCAAAAGCATCTAAATCTCTCTTCAGACTCCAAAGTCTACCACTTGGATGCCACACATCCCTCAAAATCACTACACAGCTGCACAAGCCCATAGATCACATGCCCCTTAGCATAACCCACAGTTGAATAGGTTGAACCTTTAGAGGTGCTGTTCATCCACGAAGCCCTCTTTTTCTTAATTTTCCTGGCAGTCCTTGTAACACTGAGGTGTGGTGCCTGTAAGAAATGTAAACAATTCTCATCATCCTTATCTAGAAAGAACGTAAATAACACATTTTATATGAGGCCTAAAGTCTTAAAATAACTTGTTAACCTCCTTTTCCTCTTCTCATTCTTTTCCCCATACAGAAACTCATACATTAACCTTTTCAGTCCAACAGCCTTAGAACTAAATTATGTACATTTTATGAGACCTTATTAATTGCTGCTAAATAATATATTTCATGTTTGATGTAAAAATAGATCATGAGCTGCAAAAAGTGGGGAGCATATTGATAATAATTAGATGTGACTTCATGTAATCTTTAACTGAAGCACTGCCACAATCCGGACATTCATCCACTTTCTCCCTTTTTCCTCTCCCTCCCACATGGAAGTTTTTCTGTTGAATAAGCACTGAGTTCATCTTTTACCATAGTAAGGGGAACAGGGCCTCTCCTTCACCTTAAGGCTTCTTGACAGGCACTCTTGAGATCTCAATTCCCCCTGAAACACCAAGAGTCAAAACTTGGTGATGGTAGGGAAGGGTAAAATCAATGGAGGCACACAAAAAACAGAGAGACAGAGAGCATGATTTCAGGCATTTTAAGAAACTGGCATTTAAAAAAAACCAGATTTTAGTTCCTGTGTGTTTTGTTTTCCTTCTTCATTCATTCATAATGCTTATGCCTCCCTCATCTTCCTGGCACTCGCAGGGCAGAATTAATTTTGCTGTCCTATGCAGGACAGCAGTAGAGACCAGAGGATTGCTCCATGCTGCCATGTGTTCAATTCCTATCAACATACAACCTCTAGTATTTTTGCATTCCTCTGACTCCATGTGTTTTGTCTCACATCAAGCATGAAGATGACAGTATCTTGAGGAGGGTAATATTTTCCTGAGATGAAATCACTGACAACAATTTATCCAAGCTCCCAAATGGCAGAATAATAAACTCATTCTGAGACTGTAGACCTTATTGTCCCAGCACTGTCAGACAACAATTTCTATAATGAGAAGAACATCCTGAACCTACAACTCATACTATAAGCATTTCTTCCTCAGCTTTAATACATGCCCAGTAATGCAACAGCCCAAGAAATCACAGGCAAAATATTGGTGGAATTTATGTTACTTGACCTGTGAAAATAAAACACCAGGTGTGGCAGAGGCGGAAGCAAACTTTCTGTTCCACATGGCTCATTCCTGGTAGTAAGACATGCCAACAGAACTGGAGCGTATTGAGAAGGGAGAACTGAAGGGATTCTAGACACTTCTATCTGCTGCAGATATGACAGAGTGGCTGGAGAACAAGGACTGGACCATACTGTACCTGGAAACTGATGGCATTTTTTCCTTCATTGCTGCTGTTCCTCTGTCAGAACAGCACACCTTACTTGCAAAATACCCGTGTTTGCCAGAAGGAGAAGTCTTGCCCTCCCTGAGATTCCTTTCACTCTGTTCAGTTAATTTTATTAACACCCTATAGACTTCGTCCTCAGGTCTTATGATGAAAATGTTTCAACATTACAACCGTTTCAGAAGAGCCATGCAAGACCTACTAGTGCTTTGTGCGTGCTGCTATTAACTACCCTGTCAGAAGGCCTAGGGAAGCATCCAAAGGGTGACTTCAATGTGATTCATATGGAAGAGACCAGGCTGTATTACACAGCTATTAAAGGTATAAATATGACTCCCATTATTGTTCTATTTCTATATTATCAGTGCTCCAGGAAGGCAAGGATATGTTACTTACATTTTGCAGAGGGGTTAGCTTAAGACTCATGCCCAAGATCACACAAGAAAGCCATGATTAAAGTGGGAATGTACCTTGGGCTGCCTGAATTCCAGTTTCCAACACCATAATGCCTTTATCTCAGTTAATGATGAACAGGGTCTATCCCCAAATGGCATCCATAGTGCATTGCATAAACAGGCCAGAACTCAAAGGGAAACCAGGGACAAGTGGGTAAGAGATGGTGCAGACTTTACCTCTGTGTGCCTCAAGAACCTCCTCCCTGTGCTGCAGGAAAAGAAGCTGGAGCTCTGGAAGCAGAATTCACTTGGGGTGGTAGAGGTCCAGAACCTGAATGAGAAACACGTGAAGAAACCCCTATTCAAGGAACAGAATCACAGAATCACAGACTGGTAGGGGTTGGAAGGGACCTTCAGGGATTGTCTAGTCCAAACCCCTGCTAAAGCAGGGTCAACTAGGGCAGGCTGCACTGGATCATGTCCAGGAGGGTTTTGACAGTCTCTAGAGAAGGAGACTCCACAGCCTCTCTGGGCAGCCTGTTCCAGAGCTCCATCACCCTCACATTAAAGAAGCTTTTCCTGATGTTGATGTGGAACCAGTGTGTGCCTACCAACCCTTGTCCTGTCACTGGGCACCACTGAAAACAACACGGTCCATCTTCCTGACACTTGCCCTTTATATATTTATAAGCATTGATACCATTGCCTCTTGGCCTTCTCTTCTCCAGGCGAAACAGACCCAGGTCTCTCAGTCTTTCCTTCTAAGAGAGACAGTCCCATCTCCTAGTCAACTTCGTAGCCCTTTGCTGGAACCTCTCCAGCAGTTCCCTGTCTTTCTTGAACTGGGGAGCCCAGAACTGGATACAGTACTCCAGATGTGGCCTCACTAGGGCAGAGCAGAGAGGGAGGAGAACCTCCCTTGATCTGCTGGTCACACTCTTCTTAATGCATCCCAAGAGTACCATGGGCCTTTTTGGCTACAAGGGCACAATGCTGGCTCATGGCTAACTTGCTGTGCACCACCACTTCCAGGTCCTTCTCCATGGAGATGCTTTCCATTAGGTCAACCCTAACCTGTACTGGTGCATGGGGTTATTCCTCCCCAGGTGCAGGACCCTACACTTACACTTGTTGAACTTCATTAGGTTCCCCTCTCCAGCCTGTCCAGGTCATGCTGGATGGCAGCACAGCCTTCTGGTGTATCAGCCACTCCTCCCAGTTTTGTATCATCAGCAAACTTGCTGAGGGTACACTCTGTGCCTCCATCCAGGTCATTGGTGAATATGTTGAACAAGACTGGACCCAGTATTGAGACCTGGGGAACACCACTAGCAACAGGCTTCCAAATAGACTCTGTGTCACTGGTCACAACCCTCTGAGCTCTGTCATTCATCCAGTTCTCAATCCACCTCACTATCCACTCATCTGACCCATGCTTCCTAAGCTTGCCTATGAGACTGTGAAGGGACGCAATTTCAAAAGCCTTCACTGAATGTCTCACTGAACTACACTCCTAGATTCCCATTTACAAGCAATATATTTGAGGCAAGACAGGCCCATCCTCCCCATTCAATGCTTATTTTGTGACAACAAAGTAAGCAAGGCAATGAATAAGCTCAGCTCTCCAACCATGGACTTCTGTAAGGACAATGCATGATGCAGAGTGCAGTAACGAACACTTGCCAAAGTAAGGCCAAAGTACGACCAAAGTGCTCAGCTGAAGTTCAAAAACTTCGTGGTGTAGAATTTTTAATTTTTTAATAGCTTTCTAATACTTTCTATTACTGGCTTGGGAAAACCTTCTCTATTTAATCTAGAGAAACCTATGCAATCGAAAGATTGCTGAGAGGAAAAGTGTAAATGTGTGCAGGTAATTTCTAAATCTTGTTCATCATATAGTCTGGGAAACATTTTGTCCTGGGGTTTGATGTAGTTTAGATTAGCTGGAGTCACAAAGATCCAAAGGAATCAACACAAAAACTATCCAAGCTTCTCAGGCATTTCTGTGTCTCAAGTCCTCAAAGGGACAACTGCAGGCTTCATCCTACAGACCCTGCCTGGAGAATGCTCTCATTGCATCTCGGCTAAGTAACAAGAAACTTTCCAAGATGAGTCAGTAAAACACATGCAGCATTTTGAAGCAGAGCAATCAACCTGTTATGACACATGTCATCAACATTTGTATCATGAATACTGATATTAGGCTTATGGAGAGATGCTGATACCATCAGGCCTGGAACACATACCAACATGACAATGCTGGGATGCTCTATTTGAACATCCTGATTGTTCTCTTGCTGGCAACTAAATGCATCCTGGGCTTCCTGACTGGAAATAAATATGGTATGGTCAGAACAACAGGTTTGACTAATTGTCCTGCTCCAGGTTGTAGTGATAGAGGGCAGGTACCCATGGACGTCTGTGATTATGTCATTCTACATCTATTAACTCTTTTACCATGTTTCAATCCTTCTTTGGTTCTGGTTATTCCTCACATAATTTGCTTTCAACCATCTGTGAAATCCATCCATTCCTCATGGCAATATATGTAACTTTTGTTGGCTTCTCACACTGGTAGTTGTCATGTCTGGCAATTGCTCATGACATGCCCAGTGGTTTCTTATGTCCTCTTCAGTTAGCTCAAAGGCAGGTCAGGGCATAGTCATTTTCCTGCAGTCTTAAAAAATAATATATGATTTTCAGGCTGCCCATGATGTCTACACCAGCTGTGTGCTGCAAGAACCATGGAGTGGTATGAAAAAGTTCGGACAGAATTGGACTAAAACCAATTCTAACTTGAGTGAATGATTCTATGAAAATCATGCTGGACCTTAAAAAAGCTCTGACAGGAGCCCTGGTGCATCAGAACTCACAGCCAGAAATTTTAGATTATAAATGGTTCGCTGCATTGATATATTGACATGTCTGTCACAAAAGCTATCGTTTACGCTACACAGGTGCACAACCAACATTCATAGCATAATAAACAAGACATTTCATGCGAGAAGAACATTTTGAACAGCAGAGGTGTAAATGCTCTGCCCCACAGCTGCCATGGTCTACCAACCAACACCCAGCTTCCTGGTCATGAATCACAGCTTTGTGTCAGGTGCAAAGGCAGGCTTCATGACCATCCACACGTTAGCTTCCTTTGGAGTTTTGTAAAGGCAACAGACAAACTACTTGTCCAATGAAGACCATACACTTTTGCAAGTGCAGTCTTTTGAAAGTGAAGACAGTTTCCACTTTGTGGAGAGTGCTGGTATACAAACAGAAGAGCTCCCTCTCTTACAAACCTTGGCACCTAACCCCCAAACCAAACACAGGAGCTAATACCTCCACTAAGAAAGAAAATGCCCAGGAGTGACAGTATGCGTATGTGGAAGATGTAGGAATGAAGGCTAAAAGGTCAGAGAAGAAAAGTATCTCCCCCATAGACAAATCTCTGCATAACATGCACATTTAGCAGGAGGAGGGGGTTTCCTCTGCAATAGACACACTACAAAAAGGGGTTCCTCCTTTCCCAAAGCTGATGGCTACAAAACTGAAGAGCCAAGAGGGGTCACCAGTGGAAGTCAAACACCCTCTAAGTCTCTTCTGAAGCCCAGAAAAAAAAGGAAAAAAAAATTCTTTACATCCTTAGTAAAATCAGGGAAATTTGAAAAGTAGCTATAATTCCTGGGCTTGGCTTGCTGTGCTTGGTTAAATAGAAGATGAGCACACACTTACAGTTGGTGGTTCATGAAAGCGATTCTGAAACCTGGCTTATTAGCCCAGCTTCTTGTCCTGTCCTAGACACTTATCCTGTCTTGACATTGCCTGGTTAAAATTCTTATCATCACCTTCTTTTTCCAACATAAAAATAAAACATTGGGGAAGATTGTTAACTTTGATCTGAAGTTGAAAACACTGTCATCATGCCCAGTTCGGGGAAAAAAACACATGCGTGGGAGTACTGGAGTGTGTAGGAGCGCTCAACTGTCTGAAGCCAAGGCTAGAGGCAAATCAGATCAGCATGGCTAGAAATGTGACAAGGTATAATTAACATTGGATGATTACTTAAATTCAATATTGATTTTTTAATAGAACTTTAAGTAAAAATAAAGTTAGGAGGACTCCTATGCCCCAAGTAATCTGTGTGCCCTTTCCACCCAGAGTTCAGAGCAGCAGCCAAGCTGCGGTGCCAGTGCTGGAATGCACCCCTAAAGGCTCCAGGCTCAGTGGGCTCATGCCTGCCGGCTGCTCCAGACTCATGGTGACTTCGCCAGGGATATTGCCAGCCCGATTTGTTCCCTTGCCCTCAGTGCAGGGCAGCCCAGGATTTGAAGCTGTCCTTAGCTCCCAAAGGGAACAGTCAGCCCCAGAAGACCTTTGTTTCAAAGGGCAATGAAAAAGTCTGGGGGACATAAGCTACTGCTGGACAAAACAGTGCTGCCCTCTATGTTCTTCTGCTCTCTGCTCCACTGACCAGCCCGGGCTTCAAAATATCCCAAGCCTGGCAGCACGTGCTGATGTCCCATATCAAAGCACTACTGAGCAGTAGAAGTGCTCTCTGGGGAGCCCTGTGCATTTGCCCTGCTCAGCCTCATGGCCAAAGGGTGTTTGGTGAGGGGTATTTGGGTCACAGGGAGGAAATGACCACACTTACAGAAAAAAAAACGACAACCAGGCTTGAGCGGGGCCTAGCAGAGTCATCCAGAGTGTAATGAAGGACTTCATTCTTTGGACTGAGTGGCAGCATCAGCCCCATTGTGCCTCTTGATCTGACCATGGAGAGATGGCTCACAAAACACCTGGTGGCTGGTGAGAACGGGCCACTTCCCTCTGTCCCTAAATGCCACCACAGAGCAGTGACTTGCACTTCCAGCACCAACTTTGCGACTTGAAAGACAACTTGGGCATCACACAGACAAGAAAATTACAACCTATTTTTTGAAAACCACAGTCCTCACCACTACAAACAAAGCTTGAGAACATCACAGCCATGCACTGGGGTCTGAAGGAGCAGAAGTATTTCTTCACATCAAGCAAACAAGTTATGCAGCAAAGCAACTCTTCACCC
>JANHFX010012822.1:0-43513 GCA_027560015.1 Chloroceryle amazona | reverse complement strand
CAGAAATGGCAGCACCTCCAAAAGTGCTTCCTCAGAGTGGTGGGGCAACCAGAACAAAATACACACAACAAACCCCCGTGTGCTCATTGCATAGTCGAGCCCATTAGATTCCTGATCAATAGTTGCTTTGTGAGTAACCGCTCCATCATTTTCTATCCAGTGCGTTTCAAGATAAAGGGCTTTCTTTCCTTCCACAAAGGTGCAGGACTAAAGAGCGGCCAGAGCAGCCTTTCAGTGAGAGATGTTTAGGAAAGAGCATTTGCTGTGTGCTGGTTGGCATTCGTGCCACTTCCCCATCCCATTCGGATGTCTAGCTGTTGCTCACCTTGGGTAAAGGACAGTGCTTCTATAGGAGGATACTGGGTACAAGATCCTCATCCCTCTTCCAGTTCGGAACAGCGCAGCTTGCACGACTACTGCGTGAGGTGCCTCATGGCTATTTTAGGTTTATTAAACTCATTTTGGTGATATAAGCTGGCAGTGATGTGGGTGAACCTGCCTTTCAGAGGGCTTTGTGCCTTAGTCTCTGGAGCAAAGAATGTGCGATCAGGTTCTGGAAGAAAGAAAACCTTTGGTATAGGTAGAGGACCATACTCGTACCAATACATCCTGACTCTTCACTATTGTAATGGTTTAAAATTTCTCTAATGTATTTCCTACTGTATTTCTGCTTCTGATCTTAATTCTCTAAGTTCATTTATACTAGTAAAATGCTCGGCCACTGAGAAACACACAACCAATTGATCTTTCCTGTTCTAGACAGCTGGTACTGAAAATGTTTGTATTGCTGCTTTAGCAGCAGAGATCTCATTCCCCATTTTGCTGTTTTTCTAGCCCTTTTACTATAGTGGAGTAGCTAGTAGGACAGTTCTCGCCTGGCTGAAGTGGCCCAAAAGGCCCTTGTTGCTGGCAACTGTACGTACGGCAGTACTGTTGTGACAACTGGGCTCATTGAGGTCAGTGGAAAAACTCCCCATGACTTCACTGAGGTTTGAAATTGAGAAACCAAATCTAAGTTTGGATGCTTCTAAGACATCATAGTGCATTGTCATTGAACCGTTCAGCTAAACGTGTACGTGTTTTTATATTTCTTATGTAGTTATACTTGATTTTATGATGACTTAACACTAACTGCAAAACAAATACTCCAAAAAATGGCAGTCAGGTCCTCAGTTCTTTAAAACCACTCTTATGTTTCCACAGGGCTGTGAATTGATTGTTACAAAATAGGAGCGCAAGATAATGTAGATAAGCGTTAGATTGCCACGGTACCCCCCAGTACATCTACTCGTCATCTTTCTGTGCTATATTTGCTTTTAGAATAAAAGCAGAAGTGTTCTCAAAGCAACTGTGAAAACAGGTGGACATTAATTAGAATCTTTTAGGTTGAAACCAGCAGGATCACATATCCGAAGGATCACGTATCAACATGTGAAACTTGCAGCATGCCTACAGAAATGCCATCGTGGGGGCCCTGATAAGTTCTGCCTGGAGGGATTAAAAACTGCCACGCTTCACGCTGACTTTCAGCACACATTACTCTTTATATGAATACCATCTTAGAAAATGTATTTGTGCTTTTGTAACCTCAACGGATTCTGAACTGCCGGTTTTGGACCCAGACTTCACGTTCTGGCAGTGCTTGGATCCATTTGTTGTGACATGTTCATTGCTATTTTTAACTTATGTAATAAGAATTTAATCTTATTTGTTAGGAACGCCATCATACTGAAGGCATTCAGAAAGCTTTCTAGTACCCAGTAAATAATGCTGGCCAGCAGCTTAGAAACACTGTGCTTCTTTCCTCCTCCAGAAGGCTATCAGATATGTCAAAATTCATGTTTTGGATTGTATAAAATGAAAGATAAAAGAATGCCATGTAGCTACAGAGGAAGCACTAAAGGTGGTGTTTTCAGTAGTGCTGCTGTAACCAAGTGGAAATATTTTGTGATGAGAGGCTACTTAAATAAAAAATTAGAAAGCATATAGAAAAACAATATTTAAATGGCAAGTAAAAATTAAAGTCCATATCCTATCTACTTCCCACATAAAATTTAAAAGCAGGATACGAACTACTGGAAATAAAGTCACTGAGCTAACTACACTGCATGTGCTTCTCTTGTGCAACCATTTTACTACACAACAGCTCCATGACTTTCTTATTTGTGGAAAGGCTGGGGTGAGGTAGAAGTGTGCAACCTGCTTTTGTAAGTTGCTTGTGGATCTGTGAAGTCACTGAGCAGGGAGAAGGCTGGCAACTGAGTGAATGCGATGTGATTTCCCAGTTCAGTGTACATTATACTGCAAATAACAGTATCTGATTATGCAGGTCACTGGAATCTACTGGCAAATCTGTTCATACCCATCTTAGGACGTTCCAGGAAGTACCTGATTCACAAACTGGCACAGCTCTGCAAGTAGAGGTGCTCAGAGGATACCTGTGGTTCTTGTGTACTGCATACTAGTTTAAATCCTGCGTAGCTGTTCTGCTTTACTCTGGTTTTGCTTTCAGCTTTTGATATGTGTACCACAAAAAAAAGAAAAAAAGAAAAAAACCCCTCAAGTTTCTTGCATATCTTCATTCTTCTTGTAGTTGTAACTTTGTCATCTGTCTTCCTTCATAGCCGAGATGCCCAGACAGTTTCCAAAGCTGAACATCTCTGAGGTCGATGAGCACGTACGACTGCTAGCAGAGAAGGTATTTGCTAAAGTTCTTCGAGAAGAAGACAGCAAAGATGCCTTGTCATTATTCACCGTGCCTGAAGACTGCCCTATTGGGCAGAAAGAGGCCAAGGAAAGGGAACTGCAGAAGGAACTGGCAGAACAACAGTCGGTGGAAACAGCTAAAAGGTTTGTTCAGTAGTTGCTTTCGTAGTGGAAAACATTTTTTTTAGATGAGTTTGAGTTAATATTGAAATATCTGGCAAATAACACTCAGCCTCTTATTACTTCAAGAGAAAGGACAACAACAGGTACCAAAGGCCACCTGTGTGCTGTCCTGAGCTCTGCATACGGCGTGGGTATGGGCCTCGGGAGCTTGGATTGGTGAGGCTCACTCAGCTGCATTTCCAGCAGTAGCACAGATACTGCGTATGCAAGTTTAACAAACAGCGTAGCTGAGTAGAAATGAATAAAACCCTAAGGCTCTTTAATGTGAAAAGTCAGAAAAAGGAACACTTTCTGCCCCTCTTTATTCTACTTTCATCCAGAGAAACAGAAAAATGTAACAGAGAAAGTTACAGTGGTATGATATTTCTTTTAAGTCTCTGTAAAAATAGATGAAAGCGAAGACTTGACATTTAACATCAAGGGAGAAGGTGAAAAGTGGTATTGGCATAATGAGGTTATTCATATTAGTTAGACGCCCTTAACTCAGAGAGAGTGCTAAACACGATCAGCCACGAAAGAGCACATCTTGAATTCTTTAAAAAGAAAACAAAGTAATAGCAGTGCACTTTTGGTTTACCCGTGAATCTAATGAGGCCAAACTTGACTTGGTTTATCATTTTCTCAGGGAGGTAGCCGTACCCTGATGTCAAGCTGTTCCAGTATCTTAAGTAGACTGTCTGGGTTGTTTCCTAGAGTCAGGCGAGCTCAGCAGCAGGCTGACACCAAATGGCTTGGATGTGTACAGACCCTGCAGAAAGCAGGCAAACAAGAAGCCTTTGAAACTGATAGCTAAGCACATGTACCCAGTTAGCTGCAGACAATCACTTGGGCAATGCTTGGCATCGTATTTCTGGACCAGAAGGGAGACGAGTCAGTTTAGTTAAATTAAGGTATGACACACTGATGATACAGGCTGTGCCTTTTGGGTTTGAGTTGTGCAAGGGTTTCCCGGTTGGTGTGTTCACAGACATAAGCACAGAAGGGAAAAACGAGATGTTTTCACGCAAACAGCTATTTGATCTATTTTTCCTCCCGAAGCAGTAAGTTTTGCTTTTAATTTGGGAAACTGTCTTACAGAAATATGTTCTGTCAAACCGTACCTCGTGTTTCAGAGAAGTTTAAGTGTGGGAAGTGGGATATTATATGTGTGTTGCTTATATGTGGGAACAGAACAAGCATTCATCCACGTCCTGCAGGGCTCAAGTGTACTGCAAGGACAGTCACACAACAAACTTCAGTTGTTTTCAATTACAGCTGATCCAGCGCTACATTTCAAGAATTTCATGCTGACCTCAAAGGTGGCTACAAGTACTTAAGAGAGGGTAGATTTTGGTCATAGAGTAATAATCATATCAGCACTGCATGTTCTTACGTTTCAGCATGTCACAGAAGTAACACGCGACTTCCAGAGAGTATTCCAGTGTTCCTTTTTCTTTGTCAGTGGTTCTAACTAATTTTTAAGGCTTTGACATCTAGTTTATAAAACAAGGGAGTGCTTCCACAGTACAGAAGAAAGTGGTATCACAGGTAGTTTATAACATATAATTATTATATGAATATTAAAAAAAATAAAATTATACTGAGTAAGGAAAATTAATTAAATCTTTACAGATATTCCAAACCTGCACTTTAGATATTACAATTTCTTTACTGAAAAATACAGCATTCTTTTTTCAGCTGGTCTGTCCAAGGTACAGATCTATCGCAGTTCTGCTGAGAAATGGCAAATGCTTTCATTAACCCCTGTAGATTTTATGGGGGTTAAGCCATTTAGTGCTCTGAGGAGAGGAGTGGGCTTACATATCAAAGCCATGCCGTGTTACTACTCTGATAACCAACGCTGGCTCTTTGCTCAAGTCTCCTCGCACGCTGCCTAAGGAGTAACTATGTGCTTACAAGTTTAACTGAACAGCTGTGTATTAAATGTTGATGCATAGTCTTGTCTTACAGTTACATGAGTTCCTAAATCCTGCTTGTTTGGGGAGGAGTTAAAAATGTGTGTAATAACATGGTAATTTAGAACAACTTACCATATGTAACATTCGCTTGTTTCTGTCTGATCCTTCATGAGTTCTGATGCTACCAGCCTCTAAGAGTTAACTCCTGCTAAGTGAGCGCAGTGGTCGCATTTTCCTTTTGGACAGTTATTTGCTGAAACTGAATTTGTAAGAAGTGAACAAAATAAACCTTAGGGCGTCCTGCAGTGATCGTAAATAAGTTCTGGCATATTGCATTTGTGTGGAGTGTAGCTGTAATTGTGTGTAGCATATATTGTGTGAAATAATAGGAAGAAAAAGCTAAATGCACAAATATTTTTGTAACCATGATTTTTTCCTGTTGTACGAGATGTCACTTGTAAAATTTCTTAGGGGATGATATCTTTGCTGCAACCAGTTTTCCAGTGTATCTAATACTTTGTACCATGATTTATTTTATGCTTTATACCATGAATTCATAGGAAGAAAAGTTTCAAGATGATCCGATCCCAGTCTTTGTCATTACAAATTCCATCCCAGGAATGGAAAGCACCATCAGCCAACCCTGTTCTGTCTCCTGCAACGCCAGTTCTTCCAAGTGCTTTTCTGCCCGTCCAAGTGCCATATGATGTACCAGAGTTTCAGCGAGTTTCAATCAGTGGCGACTACTGTGCGGGGGTAAGAAGCCTTTGTCCCCCCCTGTATCTAGGGAGGGTGGAGATCCCAAACCACGAGCAGATGGTGTATGTATAAAGTGTGGAATGCCACTGTATTATGGCTCTCTGCCCCGAGCTGCAAATTGCTTTGTGAACAGCTTCATGTGTAAAATAAAGTCGAAGTCAGATCATTTAAAACCTTTTATCATAAAAATAAATAGATTAGATAAGAACATAATCAGGCATTAAATAAACGGTTAATATATGGCAGGAGAAAAAACTCAGTGTGTTGGTTTTTGCACATTCTTTTTGGACTCTGCTTGTCACTGGCTTCCCGAGACCTTGAGTAAGATCCTTATGGTCAAGCCCCATACACTCACATTTCTGGAAACTCAGTCTTCTTGGCACCGGCGTGGGTTAAGTTTGTTGCTAAAAGTGCTATTTTATTTTTGTCAGTAGTTATCCAGGCTTTCCTTTCAGGTTACAGTTGATGATTACGAACAAGCTGCCAAGAGCCTGGTGAAAGCTCTTCTCATTCGGGAAAAGTATTCACGTCTTGCCTACCATCGCTTCCCAAGAACAACTTCTCAGTATTTGTGTAGTATGCAAGATGAAAAATGGAAGGTTGAAGATGAAGTGTGTCCAGGTGAATATCCTTATTCTGGGTAGAACTGACCCCATACACTGCTGTAGTAAAGTTAAGTTGGATTTTTGTGATGATCTCTTCTGCTTGTCTTTGCCTCTGCAATATATTCTGTTAGTAGGTGATAGGGAATCGCTGAGGGCCCAAAATGATAAATCCTGTGTCTAATCTGAAACTCGTGAAGCTGTCAAAAGCTGTAGAAACATACTAGATGGTCAGTCATCTTTATTTTTTTTTCCTGCAGCAAATGGGATGGTAAGTAGTACACTTGTGTTCCTTCAGGAAAAAGACCCATAGATATGGGTTCAAGTGAGAAGTCGTTGCTCCAGATCTTGGCATGGTGAAATGAAAGGGATTATAGGATCATCTGCATTATAAGTTGAAGCACAGTACAGACACTGCCAGTTAGCAAACCCTGCGTTGGTAGTGCCACAGGCACGGTGCTGTTCCCAGGTCAAGACTGGAAGCTGTGTCTATAGTTGTGTCTGCTGGGCATTCTGCCTGGGTTAATAACCTCTCATCTCTCAACAGGGCTTATTAGGTCAAACATATTCTCCACTATATATGGGACAAATTGTATTTGTCATTTAGGTGGGTCGTGTCTTGAAAGGTTTTTGCTTGTGCATTAAACTGTTTGCACTGCTAATTTTTGGATTAACCTGTGAGGAGAAACCTTTGGTGTGTAGAGATGTGCCACTGTAGATGTGTCCATATTGTTGTTGATGTTTTCTCAGCCATAAAGTGACATTTTAAATCAATTACTCTCTAGCTCAGTCTTTGAAGGAGGCTGAATTCACATGTCTTCAAACATTTGTTCTACAGAAAAAGTATAAAGAGGGCAGTATACTGAATATTCAAGACAGGAAGGAAATTTTAGAACAGCTGCCAGGGAGATATTTCCAATCTATTATTAGGTTAATAACCATAAACAACCAACCAACCCCCACACACACACAAAAAAACCCCCAAAACACACACAAAAAAAAAACCCAAAACACAACTATGGTTTTAAACTTATGACATAAACAGTAAAATCTCATTACACAGTGTTTTAATTAACATCAGAGATAAGAATTGTATTGGTTTATAACATACATTCAGGTGCCCTAGATGAATAAAAGGACTGGTTAATTACTTTTGTGTCTTGGCTTGAACAGGTCAAAGAGAAATCTCAGGCATGAGGCTGAGCCTGATCATGTATTTCAGTTGACATAAATATAGTTGAGACACTTACCATGTGCTGGTTGCATTAGTAAGGTATTGTGAAAGAAATTGTCAACATCCACTAGCATGAGTGATAGTGTTCATATAAGCTGAATCGCCCAGAAGGATGTGTGCTTACCTGAGTTGGAGTAAATAAATAAATAAATAAAAGTAATGTTGCAAAAGGGTTACAAAACTCTACAGAGCAAATCCCAGCCGTGCTCCTGGTACTTCTGATTTCAGTCATGATCAGAAGGACAAGGGGAAAGCTGGAGTTGTGTGGCAGTGTCTCTGGCTTCTGCGCCTCTTGGTTCTATTCAAAAGGAATAAAAGATAAAAATATGGAATCTTGTTTTTAAAAAACAGAAACAAACAAAACTACAAATGAAAAACACCAATCAAAGCACAACACAACCATTCTCAGAACGAGAAGCAGGGAGTCTTAAAGTGAAGTATATTCACTAATGATTGAGAGGGAAGAGTCCTGGGATCTAGGTACTGGTCTAGCTCACTGGATTGTGAGCAGGGCAGAGGTGAAGATGCAGGGCACAGCCTGTGCTTTTCTGAGTGATGTTTCAATAGGAGAATTGCTGCGCTACTGTGTGCTTAAATAAAAACTATTAAATTACTACAGTGAATCAGAAGGTGAAAAGAAAATAATGAAGGGGAGTATGAAGTCAACAACTGTTCTATTGTTCAAAAACCTCAACTCTGCTTTCAACCATCCAATTTAAGTATTTCTGGAAGCTCATTTTGGAATTTGAGTCGTCATACATAAATAAAGAATAATATTACATCTATTTATACATTGGCTGATAAAACTCTACTAATGTATTCGGTATATTTGAATTAACACAGGCTCTTAGCTTAGAGAGGACCTGCAATTAAAGCTGGGTGCAATAAAGCTGTGTTGAACCAACAGATCTTTATAGTAACTGAAAATGTGATCTTAATGAAGGTATTAAGATCTGATAGAAACGAAGCATTATAGAAACAGAAAGTCCTCTTGGTAATTATTTTGCCTTTTCTGTAAGATTTCTTCTAAATGTAATATAACTTTTTATTTCCAGATTTCCATTCACCCCCAGAAGAAAATGAAGATCCTTACAATCTTGATGATGCTCCAGACAATTTGGATTATGTTATCAAGATAAAAGGTGGCATTCCCTTTGTTTATGATAACAAAGACATGATGGAACTCAATGAGCCTCACAGCCTGCCATATCCTGACCTGGAGACCTATACCCTGGACCTGAGCCACGTTCTTGCTCTAATTGCAGATGGACCAACGTACGTTTCTCTATAGTTCTCTGTCCTTTCAGACTGCTGGTTGCCTTTAGTTTAATACTCCTCACTTTTGTGATATTTAATTCCTTGGTGTATTCATTCTAGAGTAACTTTTGGTTTACCTTTTTCAAGACTTAGTGCATCATGGAAAGACTTCAAAGGTGGGAAACACCCACATACAGTTAGCTTTCTTTTGGTTTATTTGCAACAACCATGGCAAAATGAGAAGCAGTCAACTGAAAAAAAGATAATGGCCAAATGTTCCCATCCAAGTCAAATCTGACCCAAACTTACTGAGGCATGGGAACTGACTCTTGAGCCTCACCTTTTTAATGTTGCTTTGGCCTGTGTTAAATTTGAGGATTTTGAGCAGTTTCCGGAATTCCTTCATGTCTGTTCTACTCTTGCTGCAAGAATTAAACCCCTGCATACAGAAAGTATACAGAACAGCTCAGCAACATAGGTATTCAGCCTGATTTGTTCCAGGTGAGAATTAACTGCTCACGTGCTGCAAATCTGATGCACATATGCACAATGAAAATAAGTCTGAAATTTTCCAGAACAATCAGACTCCTGGGAAATCTCTAAGGCCAGAACTGCAAGAACTCTAGGATAGTCACTGACAGTCATCACAACGCAACGTCCTTGCCCAAGGAAAAGAATCCACCCTAGGATGGAACAAAGCAGGAACCTGGACTGTTGGGAGCTATTTGCCCTGCTTGCCAGCACTGCATTGTTAGTCCTTCTGCCTTTTGAGTGATTATCGATTCGAATGTGACAGGTCAGTCACACCTGATGCATTCTTTCCTCTTCGTCTGACACCTGCAGCATAACCTGTCTGCCTTGCACATTGATAGTGGCAAAGCAGATGGGCTGAACAGAACCGTTCCATTCCATAAGCACTTTTTCAATATCAAACCCTGTGCTTCCACCACCAGAAGCAGCACTCCTGCTCCAAATCACAGCCTAGCTCGAGGACGCTCATTTACCTTATGCACTGGGTGACTGCATGTCCCCTTTCCGTGTGTGATATTCCAAGAGACAGAAATTGAGAAGACCAAAGGACAAGGAGGAAAAACTTGAAACAGAAGTCATACTGAAGACCTTTCATTTTGCAGCTTTTGTTCACAGTCTTTGTCAGGAAGCTGCGAGTAAGAAGGGCCTTGGTAGGACGTGTTAGAACACTCAGCACCTTTGTGAATGTTGGAGCAGTCATCTGCTCCTTTCACCCCTTCCGATGAAGCTTTTGCAGGCTGATGCACACTCCCTGATAGACAAACCAAAAGGAGAATGTCTTTTCAGTAATCCTGTTGCATAAGCTCTTGATATGGTATTGTTTCCCTGTTTGCAGCAAGTGCTTTCCTGTCACTTATGTCTATCACACATAAGGCTGCTGGGGGATCAAGAATCCGTTGTTCTTTATGATCTGCTGCTGTTAAACTGGTGAAATGTCACCTTCACTCCCCATTCTTACAGTCTCTTGAACAACACAGCTCAGCAAAGACTTCCTGCAGCAGGCAAACAGGTCTTGATCAGTGTCAGGTACAGTGAGACTGAACTAGATGTTCAAATCCATAATGAGATTTGTGTCCCGTCGAGGAGAGATTGTCAACAATAAAGCAGAAAAAAGAAAGCTATTACATTAATAGTGCTACAAAAATATTGTAGATTCGATAGGAATTGACAGATGGTGAAGCAAAAAAACATGTCATTGGCTAAAAATAGAATGAGAAACATAGCAGAAGACGGAAGTGAAGACAGGAGTAGGCAAGCAGGAACAAACCCCATGATTTTTCTAAGAAGAGCACAAGTTAATTTGGACAAAAAAGCATTTCTCTACAATAGATGTATTTTGAAATGCACAAAAAGGGAAACTACATTGGATCTTATCTTGGCTTCTTATAGTCACACTGAAAAAGCAAACAGACTTCAGGGAAATTTATTTTCCCCCCCAGTAAGTCTGGATTACAGGCTGTTGGGTCATATATGAGGTGATCTGCTCTATCAGATGTATAGTTTCAGAGTAGTAGCAATTGACATCACATTTTATTACAGCTTTTATGCTTTCTCTGGTCAACTTTACTCAAAGAACTGTGGTTTATTAATACTTGGACGACAAGGACAACAGTTATGTAGAGTTCTGTTTGGGGTTTCAGCTAATAGCTTTGGTCTGAAATCATACTGGGTATTGATGTACCTATTTGTTAACCAGTAGGGTAAGAAGAACAGATTATCGTGAGCTTCAATAAAAAGTATTTGGTTTTACTATAAACACTTTAAAGTTCTTCCTGAAGTTGAAATACAAAGAGTTTTAAGTTACAGTTAATTTTTATGTTTTCTTTTACAGAAAAACTTACTGTCATCGAAGACTTAACTTTTTAGAATCTAAGTTTAGTTTACATGAGATGTTAAATGAAATGTCGGAATTCAAAGAACTGAAGAGTAATCCCCATCGAGACTTTTATAATGTGAGAAAGGTAAGTATGAAAAAGATTCAAGGCATAACATTGGTTTTAGTAGGAGTTCCAGCAATTCTGCATTTCTCGTGTGAGGCGTAGGCGCTGTGCGTGCAGTGGTGTGTGCGTACCACTCAACTGAATGGTGTTCTTTTAAGAATATTAAAATGTTTCTACATGGGAACTCCAGGAAAATTAATTTGAATGTAAGTGGGTTAAATGGATTATACTAAACTCATCTCTTATTCAGAATTTAAGGAGCTTAATTGTATGCAGATTGCTTTAAAGGAGTGAAACAGACTTAATCAAATGAAGCTTACTTGGATTATGAATAAAAATATCCACATGGAGTTTTAATTAATTTTAATTACTTCACTTAAAGACAGGTAAATGCATTTTCCTGCTTTCACGTAGTTAAGCCATACTAGGCTGTAATTGGAATAGCTGTATAGATTTTGGATACATTTTTCACTTCCTATTGAACATAGGTGTTTAAATACATGTTAAAAGGAAAAAAGACCTCCTGTAGAAACTGAACTACGAACTCATGCTGCCATCAGTATGTGGTAAAAAGGGTCTGTGAAATATTAAGTCAAATGATTATATTTGAGTTATATTCTTAGCTGCCACTGGGATGTAGTTAGGAGACAGGGAGGGGAATCAAGGAACTGATTTCCTGGCATATTCACACCCACGGGAGCTGCATTCTCTCCAGAGTGTGGAGGCAGCAGTGTTAATGCTGCTTCATATACTTCCCTTTCCTGAAGTTGAGAGGAAGTCCCTGGAGAGAGAACGCTTCAGTTTGATAGGTGAAATTTCTTTGCAAAGCAGTAATTGCTGCTGGTGGTTTTAACCACTTCAGGTCTATTTGGTGGTGTTCCTATATGTGACTGGAAAAGGTAGTCCTCCTTCTGTAACTTCAGGGTATAGATCAATACTGTAATCCTTCTCATTATGTTTTGGCTACTGTATCAAAAAGTCCTTTTGGCTTTTCCCTATGGAGTCCAGTGTGCTGGCTACTGAATGTTTGCTGCTGTTGTGGATTGGGAACTGCCCGGACAATCAATTAGATCACTGAGAAGCTGTAATTAACAGGATTGTACTCACTAAGTTCAGCTTTTGATTTAAAAACAAATGTTCAATGTCTCTGGGCATATCCTAATTATTTTCTAATTATCTCCTGCTAAATAAGCCAATCTACAAATGGATTCCTGTTGTTCCAAAGCACCCGATGGGCATCGCTTCCTTTCTGGCAATGCCCCCATTCAAGAGAGCAGGGACAAGCTTGCTCAGAAGATGTGAATCCCTGTGTGTCCAGCTTCTTGCTTGGCTGTACTCAATGCAAAACGCACAGAATCAAGGCCTGTAATGTTTGTAGTCACATGAATACAGAAATACTGGGGAGAGAAACAAATGTTGTCTTCTGTTCTTGTATGAAGAATAATAGCAGCTTAGACTGAGACTGGTTTTGTCTTTTTTTGGGGGGGTGAGAGGAGGTGAAGGGGGCATTTGTCACCCTCCCTTATGTGAACTCAGTCTATCCAAATTCTTTTAGTAGATGCCCTTCCTAATAAATAACAATTAATTAGTAGCAATTTCTTAGCACGATAACATTTCAAATAGCAATCATTTGAAAGTCCCATACTAATTCAGACTGTATAAGCTGTGTCTAAGGGTGGAGATGCTTGAAGTAGGATTGCACCCTGAGCTGTGAAAAGGCACACTAGTTAGGGTAGGTCAAAGCTCAAGTCATTAAAACCTTCCAAAAAGTTGTGTTGCTTCTGAAAAACAATGAAGAAGCAGCTCTGTGATACTTTATAACAGACTTGTTACCGAAGTTCCTGCTTACCTAAAGGTCAAAATATACCAGGTAGTTAAAAAAGGTAGCCAAAGTTCTGCATATTCTCTGGAAAAAGCATGAAGGAGACTCCAGGGAAGTAATTTTTTCTCCTAGTAAATAAAAATATTTATGGAGAGGGAGGAGGGGGGGAAAAAAAAGAAAATCTTGGTTCTCAGGATAAGCCTGATGTGGTTAGTGTAGCTGTAAAGCTGTGTGTGATGCTTGTGGGGACTGGGGAAGATTTCACAGGAGCTTGCTGAATTGCAGACACACACTTGAGAGAATTATTTCTCCAAGGGAAGCAGGACTTCAAAAGAAATGCAGTTACTACTGTTTCATGGGATCCTTGCATAAACACAGAGAAAAGAAACAAAATGTCTCCTTGCTCTCTGTCCTTGCCCTCCTAACAGTAGGGAATCCGTGTTGATTTAAATAGAGGAAGTGTTTTGTTTTGTTGTTTTCCCAAGACTTTCATTCCAGTAGCTGACTCACCGCTGGAGCTGGTGCATTCTGAAATTCAATAAACCACACTTCCAGGTTCCCTACACCTGCTGTTCTAGGCTTCCGACTTCCTTCTCCTGAATGTTTAAAGCTTACAGGGCGTCTCTTAACTGGCATTTCATTCAGCCACATAAGCTGAGCAAGCCTTGTAGTTTGTAGTATTTCACTGGTCCAGGAAGAGTGTATACTAAATAATATTTGTTTCTAAACCAGAAGACATTTATTAGCCTGACTAAGCATATATAATGCACTTGGGTTCAAATGTCTATGTAAGTACTATGAGGAGTATGAGTTAAGCAGAGATGGTTTTACTATTTTAGAGACAGAATTGTTTACTGTGCATTAGTAATCTACTACATGTTGTGAACTTCAAGACAGTAACGTTTCCTGCTTTTTCGTTTAGCTTTAAAGTGTCTAGCATGTATGAACTAAGCACTGATTAACAATTAAATGTTAATGTTCAGGATTCAGTTGACATCCTGCTCTTTAGTTACGGTATTAACACTGACATGGAGATAGACTTAACCTTAGAAGGCTGCAACAACTTCTGTATGTATAAACTGCACATTAAATGACTACAGGTGCCACGTAAAAGAGCAGCATTTCTGTGGACTGTGTCGTGGTATAAGCTGAGGTGTCCAGTGCAGGCTGTAAGGCTGTTACCTTTTCAGGTGCTCTACGATCTGTTTCCTAATGATCCTTTAAAGCTGAGCAGGACCTCAGCTACTGTTGGTGAAATCTGAAAGCTGCAGACATAGTCGGTACGCAAAGGGGAACGTACTGGTCTCGCGTACGTGTCCGTGTTTGCAGTGTCCTGGACAGGAGAGTTCTGCGTGACAGTCCTTGCAGCCATGGGGGTCCCCGTGACTCCTTACAGCAGGTTTACTGGAGAACTCCTTCTGGTGTGACTTGCTGCATGCAGGCTACGAAGCCTTTGGGGGGACTGTGTCCTGGGAGTGCTAGCTAACTTGTGCTTTAATAAGCACGCTGGGGTGGGTCCAAACTGTTCTCATGTAGTAAGTATCTTTAGGAACCTGTATCTAATATCAGTATCCAACCTTCTCATCTTGTGAGACTGAAAAGCCCCACCTCAGCCTCATGGGCTCTTTTGGATGTACAGATACCTGTATACAGTTGATCAAATTAATTCTCAAATTGTACCTTGAAAGCAAATTAAGTGGTATTTTTACAATCCCATGGCAGTGCAGGGTTTCCAGCTCCCCTTTCCTTTTGTGACATTTCTTGGGAATGTTGTCAGTATTGGTTCTTTTTAAACCTTCACATGGAGACAGCAAAGCTGGGTGTGTCCTGCCAGCTGTATTACCTGTGTTGTGTAGAAGCAAGATTACTTTTTGTTTCTGTTTTGAAGTTCATCTCATAGTCTGTATGAGGAGTTAGAGCAGCCCTTCCCACTACAGTAAGACTTCACGGTAGCGTTAGAATGATTCCAAACCATCTCCTACCAATATACAGGACAGTGTGAGTGCTTTTTAGAGTTATGTGAACCATCCTGTCCCTGATACAAGTAATTTGAAACTTGCAATACAAACTGACTATCTTGCTTCCTACTCCTTCTGCAGAACCATTCTGCCAGTTGTTCTTCTAAGACTTGTCTCCAGTACCAGGCAGCTGGTGCAGAAGGCAGATGTTAGAAATGGTCAAAGTTGGCAATTGCTTCTGACCACATCCCTGTGCTCACAGCCAGGTAGGGCCTGGGCTGGAGGACAGTGGGAAGCTGAGCAGACAGGCCGCAGCACTGCACCTTCTGGGTGAACTGAAACTGCTTCTTTGACAGGCTGGACTTAAAGAGCCTGTCAAGCTGTCCCCAGGGCTGTTGCGCTCATTATGCGTCGACTGTGAAATCTAATCAGAACAGCCGTTTGGTTTGGTTTTAAATTGATAACAGTTTGTTGGCAATGTCACTGTTTTGCCTAGGACATGCATTAGGCTTCGTTGTTGTTCAGTTGGGATTTCTCAAGCAAGTGGACGCTGGAGCAGCAGCTCTGCTGCTTCACACACTGGATATTGCTGTGCTGTTAGATTCGTTCAGGCCGCTGTCCTAGATAGGCCTGTTCTTCCATTTCAAGTCCTTGGTCTGTAGGAAGTGCAAGGAGTATTACCTGCCTTTAAAACAAGCAGCAGTTGGGGAATATACCTGGTTTTCTTCTGTTCTTTAGTGGTATAGTTTGCTTGTATGGTCAAGATAATAAACCCTTGACTGCAAGGAACCGCAGCAGATGTGTTCTACACACCTGCTGTAGGCTCCTAAGGAATTACACGTACTGGAGGGAAAACTTAAACTCAACAAACCACCCCCAGCTCTCAGCTGTTTCTGTGGACAGGCTGCTCAAATAGCAGTGAAAGTTTGTGACCAAAAGAAGAAGGTGTCTGTGGAAACCATTTAGTTCGTGTCAATTTTTTTTTCAAAGTGGGACTTGAACAAAAATCTGAAGGACTTCTCTCAGCCCTGCTGTGAAGTCTGCGCTCCCCTTAGGGTGTGAAGAGATCTGAAGAAACTGAAAAATAAATGTCAGCATTATGAGTTGCTGTATTACAGTTAAACTTGGGAAAAATGGTGACAAAATCTCTCTCGTGCACATTTTGCAGTTCTAGCGACCTAAGATGTTTCATGTGGTTGAAATACAAACATGATTTATGCTTTTGGAACTGGCTGAGAATTCCGGGGCCTTTCAGCCAGAGAGGATGGTTATAACTACAGTCTACAACTAGGAAGACATTACTGATTCATGGGTTCTGAAAAATGTTGACTTGCTTAGGCACTAATCCATTTGTCACTTTAGAAGGCTTTAGTCGTTGCTACTGCCATACATACTTTGCTAATTTGTGTTTCTCTATATGGATGATGAGCACGAATAACCTTCTGATTTCAGGTTGATACTCATATCCATGCTGCTGCTTGCATGAACCAGAAACACTTACTGAGGTTTATTAAGCACACGTATCAAACGGAGCCTGACAGGATTGTTGCAGAGAAAAAAGGCAGGAAGATGACTCTAAAGCAAGTTTTTGAAAGCCTTCATATGGACCCTTATGACCTCACTGTAGACTCTTTAGATGTCCATGCAGTAAGTCTATTAAAATAATAAATTAGAAAAAGATACGCTTTCGAAGCGTGACATTCTGGTTTCTACAAGTTTTGCATGATAACTTATTAAATCAGAATTTGAACTTGCGCATTACTTTGCATTTTTGAAGTTAGCATTGGCTTTTTCTTTTCTGTGCCTTTTACTTGCTAGAAAATTTAATTTATAAACTATTGTGTGTACTTAGAAGCACGGTTACTTGGGATTTTTCTTCCTTCAGGGTCGTCAAACATTTCATCGATTTGACAAATTCAATTCCAAGTACAATCCAGTTGGTGCCAGTGAGCTGAGAGACCTGTATTTGAAAACTGAGAACTACATTGGTGGTGAATATTTTGCTCGTATGGTCAAGGTAAATAAGTTTCAAGTTTTTCCAGCTGTAAAGAAATGAAGGTTTTCAAAAGATTTGTGGCCATAGTTGTATCTAGAGCTAACACTATGGTGAAGCGATTCCAAATACTGGGCTAGCTCTAGGAATTCCTCAGAGAAAGACCTCTGCTAAGTCAGCCACTGCTGCTTTCTGAAGAATTTCATGAGTTAGAAGCCCATACACACAGAGGTTATGTGTACGAGTCCAGAGCAGAGCTGCGTGCAGTTTCAAACTGCAAATGGGGATCGGCCGAGGGTCAGTTCCCTGGCTTCACAGTTTGTTAGGATGGAGCTGGCTACTGGTAGCTGCTACGGAAGGAGGAGCTAGGGACGTGCCTCTGCTTAAACCTTCATCTGCACAGGCTTCAGATTCATTTCTTGTAACGAGAGAGTTGGTAGTTTTCATGAACTAGAAGTCGGCTCTTAAATGTATAGAAGTGCTTGTCTAGAATTAACAGCCTTAAAACTGCTCACGACCACAGATTGTGGGTCAGATTCTCCACTGGTCTGTGTTGTATGGAGTCATTTGCTAAACAGTGTGATTCTGATTTACCAGTTTCAAACCTGTATCTTACAAAGGTGTTAGTAATAACTGCACAAGAATATTGTCCTCTAAATCTAGGTGTTACAGTTTCAAGTGATACCTGAGAGAGATTGCTAGTAGAATATTTAAATGCCTAAAATAAAATAATGGATTAATAAGACAAGAGATTCCCTTTCTCTGTAAAGGGTGACAATACAGTCATGTCTAGTCCGTGGAAAGTACAATGATAAATATACTACTAGCTGTAAATGATCTTCAGTGTCCATATTAAAGCAAATATATTTATTACTTAATAGGAAGTAGCCCGTGAACTAGAAGAAAGTAAGTACCAGTATACAGAACCCCGCTTATCCATTTATGGACGGTCTCCAGATGAATGGCTGAACTTGGCAAAATGGTTCATTAAGCATAAAGTTTATTCCCCTAATATGCGCTGGATAATTCAGGTTCCCAGAATCTAGTAAGTAAACAGGAGCTCTTGGTAATTTTAATAGTTCGAAATCATACCAATGATTTGTTTTAATTTCTGGTATTTCTTAGATGGTTTATGAGCTGCCCTGTAGTTCTATTTATAAGCGACAGCCTGGGAAATTTTTTTTGACTGTTGTTGCAGTTTCCTGACAGTCTGGGGGTGGAAGCCGGGAGATGGGGTTTCAATCTACTCTCTATGAAGCTATTCAAACCTACTGTGAATTACTTCTAAGTCTGAAAATGCTAAACCCCAAAATTACAACTGGGTGAAATTAAGCTGCATTCAAAAGCGAGGGAAAATACAATTTAATAATGAAAATAAATGAACTCTTGAATTCCTTAAAGGAGTAGAAAATGCTCTGCAAAACTGGTTTCATCAAACTTCTTTAAAATCGGTGACTAAGTGACTTCGAAACGCAGCCCAGGCTGCTGATTTGCAAGTTTCAATCAATATCAGTTTTTCTTATTTTTTTAAAGCATCCTTTGGGACTTTATTAAATGGTTCTTTTGTTTTTAAGACCATAGACTGTAATACAGTCTCCCATAATAATGTCAGCCTTAATAGCTGAACTTGGTGTTTTGAAACTGCATAGCTGGAATGTCAGTAGAGGAAGAGCTGTCATGGGCACACACATCCCCCAGAGTGCGGTTGTCATTAGGGAGAAAGTTTCTCTTATGTAGCAGTTTCTTATGTACAGAGCAGAGTCAACACCTTCATTGTCATGCATGTAATGGCACATGGAAGTGCTCTCCCTCTCTTCTGAAAGGCTTACCAAAGCAGAACATTCTACTTTAATTTGGAGCAGTTACAACTTTGAAAAACAGAATCTTTCAGGAGAGGTATTTCCTTACCCCCTGTTAGCTGTAAGGGAAAGCGTTTGTGGGCAGCATCCACCCCTCCATACTGTCTCTCTATGGAGCACTCAGGAGCTTCAGAGCCTGGATGGAGCAGAGTGTCAGGCAGTGAAAGAAACAGAGCAGAGACAATCCCTGCCCTGACATAAGCTTTGCATTTCTGAATACTGGTAGAACTGAAGCTGTAGAATACAGAGAAATAACAGAAAATACAGAAGTGGAAGAAAAATATAAGGTGATTAAAGAATGGTCACAGCTATGTATATTTTTTCCCTTCCAGTGACATATTTAGATCAAAAAATATTCTGCCTAGTTTTGGGAAGATGTTGGAGAACATCTTCATACCTTTGTTTGAAGCAACAATTAATCCCAAAGACCACAAAGAATTGCACCTTTTCCTCAAATATGTAAGTATGTTTGGATTTTCTGTCTCGCATGGAATGAATCTTCTCCTACTCTAAATGTTACTTACTAATAGCCTGGGTAACCTCCTGTTGTCAAATAGTTGCCATTTATTTCCTCTGAAACAGCTCAAGAGCTATTGATTTGTCCTGTCAGTAGTCCTCTGTATAAAGAATGACCAGAACCATGTTGCATGCTCTTGTGCAGTGGCACACGGTAGCCCAGCATGTTTATTTTGAGCTTGCCTCTGGGACTGGCCTCCAAAAGGGGTCACCTGCAAGGAAAACAGTGTGCAGAACCTGATGGGACTCAGGACAGAGGTGGGGATGGAGCTGCTGCAATGGGATTGAGACATTTCTGTCTGTGCCCCAAACAGGAACTCTGAGGTTTCCTGGGAGCCTCTGGCCTTCAGCTGCTTTTCAAACAACAAAGCAGATGAGTTTGAAGGATTATAATCTGGATTTGAGGCCTGTGCTCTCCTCAGAAGGCTTTTGTGCACCTGGGCCTCCTACTTGTCTCAGAAGAAAAAAATAAAAATGGGTGAACGGCCCTTTGAGAAATGACAATATTCCTGCTGTGTACATGGTGTGGTAGGGGGGCAGAGCAGCAGGACTGCTAGCATAAGGAGGGCTATATGCTTTGTACAAGCAAGTCATAAAGCAAGAGCAAGTAACGCTGAAGTTGACCTCTTGAAACCACTGATTTCTATGATCTCTTCTCCCACCAGGTGACTGGCTTTGACAGTGTTGATGATGAATCCAAACACAGTGGCCATATGTTCTCTGACAAAAGCCTTAACCCTGACCTCTGGACCAGTGAAAAGAATCCCCCCTACAGCTATTATTTGTATTATATGTATGTGAACATCATGTTGCTCAACAACCTTAGGAAGTGAGTAGTCATTTTTCTCTTTTACAAGCTTCCAGAAAGAAAAATCAGTCTTCTCGGTCTCAATCTAAGTCCATGTCTAGATCATTTGTCTTTTGAAGCAAAGGTTATCTTGAATTATTTTAGAGTCCAGGAGGAGTACATGAGTTATTCTGGAAACATTAACTGCAAAAAGAATTCAAATGAAATATTCAGAAATTGTAAAGGTATCAGATTAGTATCTTGGACTGACATTTGAGCGTATTTTTATTTTGTGAGTTCCTTAAACCTGAATATATCAAACAAAAGAAGAAACCCCACAATACTGACTTGTTGACCTTTGCTTGGACTCCAGTGGATTTCCAAATACACTGTACCTCTTGGTAGCTTGCTATCTCCGGGTGATTTAAGAGGTACGAAGTTATGTTGTGAAATAGCGGTTTAAGGGCTGCTGCTGCTGTCCAAGACAGACAAAGGAGGACGTAACTAGAAATGGCACGGCTAGCTAACTTACTTTAGCATGCTCACTGACTCGTTCAGTTTTACTGCTTTTGGGACCAATGTCTAGGCAAGTAATGCAGGGAGTTATGATACTGAACGTCAGATCATGACAGTAGAGCAGATTTTGGCATCAGGTTCAGTAAAGCCTGAAATGCAACTTGACGTTATGTTCCCTACTCTATGGCTGACTCACCGAGTGATCTGCACAACTGACTCCAACTGAGGCACACTGAGGCTATCCATTGATGCTATGGAGTCCATCGCTTACAGTGCCAGGAGTCGGGTCGTTATTTACAAAATGCTTGGGGATTTTTCTTCCAGGAGCTGCACAGATTTGTCATTTCAACAGGCCATATCCAAGCTAGCATTCAAAATGTTACTACTTCTGTCTCCTGCTAGCTCGAGCATTTCTTTCTCTACCATCCTACATAACCAAACCTCGTAATAAAAACACCCACCTTAAATTACTAGTTGTTAGTTTTAGTTTGTAATGGGAAGGATGTGGTACAGCATATATCTAAGTCATCCCTCTTTCCCGACTTCCTTTACATTCTCCATAGTCTATGTTGGGTTTTTTTCCTTTTCCAAAGACAGAGATTCTGCCAGAACTTTCACATTTCTTTTTACCTTCAAGATCATTTCAACTGCCGTTTGAAAATTTCCCTAGATAATCACAAAATACTCCTTACAGCCAGGTGAGATAACGACAGTTCATCAATGAGACGGTGAAACTGTTCACCCTGTTAAACATAGAAAGTATTTGAGGGACGACAAGCAGCCCATTACAAGCCTGGTTTATGCTTTTGGTTGCATTAGTGAATTCAGCAAGGATGGATTGCATCCTCACATCCATTTTCTGGAGAAACATTCCTAAACTCCCATTCTAAGACTGTTTTATACTCCAGCAGTCTCTGTTGAATTTCTTTGGTTTGAACATCTCCAAATACGTACATTTGTCTGCACTGAATAAACGGGGTCCATTGTAACTTAAAAAGTCAGCATCATTTTAAATAGATGGTAAAAATAAAATAGTTCTAGAAAATATAGTGTGGGGTCTGGTGTAATAACTACCACTCCTTGATCATCTCTGTGCTCCTGAGGCTGTGGTTTTCTGCTACACTTAACCTGGTGAGAAGGCAGGTGGGCATCATGCTAGGTAGTGTTAGCTAACTCTTGGCAATGTGCTTCCCCTTCTTCCCTCACTGCAGCCACCAGTTGCACCTGTTCACTTCCCTTTCTATCTGCCACTTCCCTTAACTGAAATCAGTTGAATAACTGCTCACCCAGTAGCTAAACGCTTGCTAAATGAGAACTGGGGAAGGAAAGAAGGAAGGCAGAAATATGGCAGGTGGTGGAAGAGGCTTGACAGAGCGACGTGCCCCTTTAGACAGCAGCCCACAGGTAGGCCTGATTAGATGTCACATTGAATTGTAGGAGAATGTGTAATTTATTTTTTTTTATTCCCATTTTAATGATAATTATATGCGAAAGAGATGAAAAGCAGTGCGTTTTCTGTTAGTGGAACTTGCTTTTAATCTCCTCAGGGAAAGAGGCATGTGTACTTTTCTGTTTCGACCTCACTGTGGAGAAGCTGGGTCTATCACACACCTTGTATCAGCCTTTCTGACAGCAGACAACATTTCTCACGGATTACTCTTGAAGAAGGTATTGCTTCATCGCTCACTTAAACTAATCGCTATGTGTTTGGGCATCAGGCACTGATTCAAACAGCAGTCACCACATTGTCTCTTTCACGGCAGCCAAAAATTAAGTTTCTTAGCACCGCACAAATAACTCTTCAGTTTGATCAGAGGAGTGCTGCATTCAGCTCTGGAGCTCCCAACACGGGAAGGACACGGACCTGTGGGGATGGGTTCAGAGGAGAGCCCAGATGATCAGAAGGCAGTCGGGGTTTTGTAGTTAAAACCATTGGTCAGTAGGTGGCAGACTTGCACTGAGTTGATTGTAATTTTTTTGGCAAGTTCTCTTACAGACTGGATTTTCTAGTTAATGCTGGAGAATTCTCTCTGTATTTTTCAACATAACCAAAAAACCAAGAAAAAATGTTACCTAAAATCATGCCTGATGTTATGCTCAGAATCAGTAATTGCTAAAATGAGACCCAGGCATGCTGGTACT
The DNA here is from genome assembly GCA_027560015.1 of Chloroceryle amazona. Lineage (NCBI taxonomy): Eukaryota > Metazoa > Chordata > Aves > Coraciiformes > Cerylidae > Chloroceryle > Chloroceryle amazona. The sequence goes on along the minus strand of JANHFX010012822.1, from coordinate 20,810 downwards.
AAGGCTGTACCAAAGCATTCTCCACTGTCTCCTGCTTAGCCTAGTGTGAGAACCTGGCACAACAGAGAAGAATAATGGCACTTGCTACGTTCACGGGTTGGTTAAGCCAAAAGATGAGGTGGCCACAGATTATTTATATTACGTGCAACAGCAACACGTGACTTTAATAAATTAAAACTGCTTCTGCCCCTAAAATGTACCTATTGGGCTGCATGTCAAGGTTTTGAAAATAACAAATTGCTTAGCAGCTCTTAAACATCTGCTGTCCGTGACACTGAGGTTTTGGGAGGAGGTATGCAGTATCCAACGCAGTGTCCTTAACAGCCACGTGCATATACTAACTAATCCACAGTGCTATTGGTCACATATTTAAAAATGAAGATGACATATGTTGAAGAATATGTTATTTTTTATAAAGACCAGTACTATTTAAAATTCAGACTTGAGAAAATATTTGAAAGTAGTCAGTCCAGTGTCAACCTAGGTTTTTTGGGCTTAGTCCTCCCTCCCTAATGTTGTTTCCATTTTATCCAAAGCAAATCCTTCTTTTCATTATCCTGTAGTACCAGTAAATGCTGTGGTTTTGTTTTTCAGAGTCCTGTCCTCCAGTATCTTTATTATCTTGCACAAATACCCATTGCTATGTCTCCACTTAGTAACAACAGCCTGTTCTTGGAGTACTCAAAAAATCCACTGCGGGAATTTCTACATAAGGGACTTCATGTCTCTCTCTCCACGGATGATCCCATGCAGTTTCATTATACAAAGGTAAGAACTGTAAAAAGCACTCGTCTTTGAATTTGGCAACAGTACCACATAGGCGCAGCATGACCTGAAAGCTATTTTTTATTATTGCTTAGGTTATAAAGTTTCATGTCTTTCAGTCACTTCATTCATTATTCTTCCTCATTCTCAGTCTGCTACTCACTGTTAGGTTTCAGAGGGAAATGTCTGATTTCCTAATTATGTTTCTTTTGTACTCTTGCCTCTCCAGTGTTGGCTGTTGAAGTATAGAATGAAGGATGAGGCTGAAGGGAGGTTTGAGCCTTCATAAACAATCCTCTAGAGAGCCAGGAAAGTCCAGTTTCCTTACTAACAAATCTGGGAAGTACATTACACAAACCTGATGCGGACTCTCTGAAGATGATGTACGAGCTGTTTGCTCGGTGAACTGAATTCCTGCCCTTAGGTGGCCTGGCAGGACAGAAATGCCTGCTCACTGGTTTTGATGCCCCAATTTTGTGTTTGGCACTGACCTGAGTCATGCTGTGCCTTAGAGTGGCCTGCACATTGCTCCGCTGTGCTCTGAGGACGAGCCGAGCTCTGGTGCTTCACCCAGGCTTGCTTCTGGCCCCTGACAAGTCTGCTAGAAAAGACAGAGAGCTTCTGTCGGGGCTTTCCGCATGGATGTAAGGCAGCAGCAGCCGAGTGACACACAGTGGGGGAGATCCTCAGCTGTGGCAGCCCACTAGACAGACCCACCTGTGGGGAAGGTCAGCAGTGAGAAATTGCCCCGCTCTCTGTCTGTGTACATATTCGTTAAAGATTCGTGACTGGATCCTCCGAGGTGTTTATATACCCTGGGATCTCATTTGAAATTGCCTAATAAATGCCTCTAAGGATCTGGACTGCAGGCTGCAGTTTCTTACACTAAGATAACCGGATACCCACTGCCTGTTAATTATTTAACAGTTGCCCTTTGGAAATTTCAAATAAACAATTCTGTTCATTAGTAATTGTGATGTTAAAGTCTTAAACCTCTAATTTTTCACAGCTATCTAAAGAGCATGTATAAAGTCCTTAATGGGGATATGTACTCATTACTAATTTACACCTTATTTACATATATTTAATAGTAAACATATTTTGGTGATACAGGAAGCTCTCATGGAAGAATATGCTATTGCAGCCCAGGTGTGGAAACTAAGTACTTGTGACTTGTGTGAAATAGCAAGGAACAGCGTCCTGCAGAGTGGATTGTCAGATAAGGTAATTACGGCTGAAGGAAACCTCTGCTGTGAACAGTAGGGCGAATAGGAACTGAAATATTCCATAGTCTGAAAACTTAATATTACATGCTTATCTGATATATTGCTGCACATGCCTATCCTCTCTTCCAGAAATATTCATAAACTGTTTCCCTACTTGGGGAAAAAAAAAAAAAGTATTAGCATTACATTTCTGCCTCATTAGCTTTGTTTTGGAATTCCCAAAACATGCAGGGAGACCAGGTGTCTGTTAACAGCACTTCTGGTGTTCTGCCTCCAGTCCCCCAGCTTTAACTGTCTGGGCGATATCCCTTTGCCAGTAACTTGATATATCATGTCTTGCCTTGGGTGAAAACAAACTGCCTGTTGTAAGCAAGACACGGTTTTGCCAGGAAGTACTACAGCAAATACTCTGGTTTATATACAGAGACAGATTAGATCCAGTTCCCTTTTGGCTTTAAAGTTCTCTATAGCCATGGCTTTCTCTAGGTCTTATTTTAGAGCATTCTCTTCTATCTATGTCGCTTTCAAATGTTCACCTCAAGGAGCTGGTACGCGAGTATATTCGGCCGTTTCTTCCGGTATTTTTTAGTGACTAGTTATCTTCCTCTTGTGCAACATTAACTAACAAAAGAAACCTAAGCCTCTCCTTGACCTCTCGCATATAAGATGCAGTAGTGATGACTGAACAGTAGCACAGAGGGGCTTAGCAAGCCAGACAGAGTGCACTGCTGAGTAACTGCGCATATAAACTCTGGTCTGAAAAATCTTCCAGACTGGTTAAGACTCGGGTAAAGTTCAATGGCCAGCTGGTTGAAGCTGCTCTTTTCACTTGCACTGGAGACAGTCAACTAACAAATACTAAGTTATACAATAAATCAAAGCAGCTGAAGTGATGTCTTCCTTTTTATATTTAATCCCATTCACAGGAAAAACAGAAATTCCTAGGGGTGAATTACTGTAAAGAAGGGCCTGAGGGAAATGACATTCGAAAGACAAATGTTGCACAGATCCGGATGGCCTTCAGGTACGAGACACTGTGCAACGAACTCAGTTTCCTGTCTGATGCTATGAAAACAGAAGAGATTTGTACTCTGTCGAAGTAGTTACAAACTCAAAGAAACCAGGACGTTTCACTCCTAAGCAGGATAAGAAGCTCATTAACATTGAATCATCTGGCTTTGATGCCACCAGGACAGTACAGAAAAAAACGGAGTATCTACGGGAGGTAACCAGTGTTTGCTGTTATCCTTTACTGCATTATTCTCATGCAGTAAATTTTAGTTTCTACAAATATTACGCTTTGTAAGATTGCTGTAAATACTAAATGCAAACTCAGAGTCGTGTAATACTCGTTTGGTACTGTCTCAACTGTGCACTATAGCGTAGTTTGTAAAACAACAGAATATTGACAGCACATCTGTGATACACAGATGCTGACAGAACACATGCACCTGGTTTTGTCCTGTGAGTCTCAGTAGCAATCACAGCATTTAGCATGTGCAATTTTAGCCCTTTATTCATTAGCAGTTTGTACGGGGTGCAGAATTTTGAGGCTACCTTCTCATCCTGCAAACTGTTCTGACACTGTTTTTTATCTTAGTGGTTCAGCAGTTAGACTGGAAAACAAGAAAACCCCAAACCTCGTAGTCTTGTTTCATGACTAATTAATTACTTCCTGTTGTCACGTAGGATGTCTGTACAGAACAGCAGATGAATGCTTTTGCATCTAGTAAGCAGAAGACACGGCGTCAATATCATCACTACTGTACATTGTAATAATGAGTCAAATTGTATCATGAAAACTTGGCCTTGCAAGTTGAGAACACTTTTTTATTGCTTTGTAATGGGACTATGTGGGTATGTCACTTCAAATTACTTGGAAATTTGTGCAGATAATTTCAGTTGCATGTAAAGAGAAATTTTTTTACTTGAACAAAGGAAGTGTTCTTACGAATCAGTGGTAGAAGCTCCAGACCTGGGTTCTGGTCCTACTTCTGACATCTTTTTACATGTGTGTTAGTTTGTATTTTATTGAATCAGAGTTGATTAAGAAGTCTGTCTATTTATACAGAAGCTAGCCCATTTGAAATATGTCATTTCAAGTCATGTTATGTTCAACTTTTTATTTATGGAGTGGCTAGTAAAATACAGCTACTGGAGTATTTATCACTTCCAATAGTTGTTCTTTTTGATCATCCTTCTTAAGACACAGTGCTCCTCATCCAGAAGGGATTAAAGGTAGCAGCATGATAGCACATATGTACTGGAGAAGCTGCATGCAGTTTCACACACACCAGAACTACTCAAGGCTAGGGGCAGCAGAGGAGGGTGATGCCTGTAAATCCAGCATTACTCAGTTCAAAGGCCTAGCCCCTCAGCTAGGATCTTGTGCCTGTGGTTAGAGAGCTGGGTATCTAACGCAGTATCAGGGAGGCTAGGCACCTTGGGACAGTAATCCACAATGAATGCAGAAAAGGCAAATAATGAGTACTAGCCAGTCAAGCCTGCTAGACCTAGAACCCTGCGTGTTTCACTACATCAGATGTCACGTGCCACTCCTGGTTCTTAGGCCAGGCCCTTTTCCTGTGGCTTGTGCACCTAGGTCCGTCCTTTCAAGAGCTGATGGCTGTCCCTTTTGAGTGCCATCAGAAATATTAGCAGTGACATCACCAGTATCAATCAACTCACTAATGCCATAAATGTATATCTCTCTTCAGGCTGTGGCAGTTCAAAGCAGTACCTACAAGGACAGTTTTCAGATGTACCTGCTGTCCTGAATGGTGACTGCAGGGAAGTGGCACCAAAGAAAGGGAAGGGGAATTCCCTATCACCTCCTATAGCTGTGCAGACCTGTAAGAGCCCCGTAAGAGAGATTAAAGCTCAAGGCCCTTAGGAAGCAGCCTGGCAGTAAGGGTGCTCCGAGGGAGACAGGTGCAGGAGCAGATTTCTGGCCATCCAATCACCATCACCACTACAGTCAGCCCATGTCATGCACAGGGAGCTGCACTGATTGCAGATGTCCTTCATCTAAAAGAGGGTTGCAGACTGGTGGGAGCCTTGACTTTAGCTCTTCGGTGACCTAGCCCACCATCTGCAGTGTTCAACTAGTGCCAGGTTTTGTATTCCTTATGCAGCTAAAACTGATGTGAGGCCATGCTAAGCTGTTCAACCGTGAGATAATAAAATTGTCCACAGTTCTTAGTCAATAATGCCTATTGGCCTCACTTAGAAACTTTAACAGCTCTTACAATACACCATCAGCACTGAGGAGTATAGTTTTGTTAGGATGGAGTCTGAAAACAGTGGTTTAAGCATTTCAGCTGCATTAAATGCAGATGTCTTGTTTTCATTAGTACCACTTAATAATACATTGTTATCAACATAACATTATTTACCTGCAAAAACCATCTGTGTCCAGGCTAAATGAGCAACATGCTTGATTTGAAGAATTTAAATTGTAGGTATTTTCATCTGATAAACATTGCTTTCCTTGGAATGTTTCATCTGAAGATTGCTTTTAGTCCTGCTTTCCTTGTCACTTAGAATTCTTAATTAGCTTCCTTAATCTTATACCAAATTCATGTATGTTTAATACATTTGCAGCTTTTCTTCTCTCAGACACATCAGGTTCTAATATGTCTGTAGCTCTTAATAAAGAACAAACCCCACACAGTTGAATTGGAATATTCATTAATAGACATTAATCAGGATTTTCACAGTAATAACAGTAACACACAAGTGGCCATGACCACAGGTTGTGCTTTCTGTGCTTCCCTGTGTGCTGCTTTTAAGGATAAAATGAGCTAATAACATTATATTTAGGGAAATAAACCCACATCCTTTCAAGCTTCCACTACTCCCTCTCTTTTGGTCATCTTTCAATTAGGCAAAAGTTACTGATTCTCAGGCTCAGTTCGTCAGCTTCTGGTCTTTTTTGTGGTTGCAGTTTTGTTGTAACATACGGCTGTTCAAAGTAACCTCACAGTCTTAGGCTACCTACGAGATGAAGGGCAGCTCTAGTGCTCGGGTGTTACCACTGCACACATGTACTCAAATGCAAGACGGGGCAGCTGCCGACTGCCGCCCCTGACGGTGCTGAGATGGAGTGTGGTTACACCACAGCTGACATTTTACTCAAACAGAACGGGACTCGAAGATCATCATTATAACAAGGTGGTGATGGGGGCGGGTATCACTTCCCAATATCTTCTCATCATTTCAGTGGTGTTAAGGTGCAAATATTATCCAAGATTTCCTTAAAGCTGTTAGAGCATTTTATACTTACACCTAAAATGGTTAATTATGGTGATTTGATGTTTACAACCTATGTACCTGAACAATTTCCAGTGATGTTCTTCCATTCCATTACTGGAGCAAATTTAAGGCATTTGCTCTGCCACTGGGTAAGATTTCCCCCCCCCCCCTCACCCCAGCGCTACCTTAGCTGCTATTGTTGTTCTTTACTTGTGGCTAAACCTATCTGTTCTATTTGCCTAGTTAAAATCTAAGTCTAAAAAGGGGGGGGGATGTCTGTAAAAATTGCTTTTTCTTTCTGTGCTGAGGTTAAATGATGTTTATCTTTTGCCTCTTGTGGAAGCATTATTATTATACTAATAAATTATAAAAGAGTATGGTTTAGGTTTTCTGTGTCTGTGTACTTCTTGATCAAATTGTAGCTGCTCAGGATCTCCACATTTAAGATCTAAAAACCTATGCAATTCAACTGTTAGCAGCACAGAAGAGTAAACCAAAATGAAGGGCTACCAGAGCATGGAAACTGGAAAAAAAAAAACCAACACATAAACTCAGGGGAAACAGAGAAGATAATAAGCAATATTTAGGAGGAGCTAAAAGCTTACCTGACCGAAAGCAATTCAATGTTAATGAAAACCAAGGGTTCTGATTTGTACCAACAGAAGACCTGGCATTAAGTCCTGAAGTGAAATTGTATTGCAGGGCTGCCCCCACTATCTCCCTCCTTCACTGCTCAGTCAAACTGGGCATCAGGGTAGGGCCTGCAGAACCTCTTCCTGATCCTGGAGCCTCATCTTCCCATTAAGCCAAGAGTCAAAACACCTGAGTTTGGGAGCAGGAATGCCAGTTCTGACACTCACAGTTGAGATAAATTAAGTACTACACAGAACAGCTTTATCCAACAAAAAGAACACGACTAAGAAGCCAACAAATGATAAACTGAAATATTTAGTTAATAGCAACACAGACATTCTGCTACGCTCAGGATTACTTTTGAGGAAAGAGTTTAACACAAATTACTTTCTTCAGCAGGAAATGTAAGAAGGATTTTGTGAATGAAGATTAAAATGTGTCTCTTCTCTGTACACAAACCCTTTATAGCTCTCTACAAGCAGTACACATGAAGCACAAGAGTACAGAGTGATCTCTAACTAAAGAATGTGTATTTCTCTGCCCATACCTCCCCAAGCAGCCGAGAGAATAGTAGATAAAATAATAAGACAGCAACACCACTAATGCATTAACCATGACTGAGGGGTAGTCTCACAGGAAAAAAATTTGGAAGGTCTCTTGAAGTGGGTTGGAGCCACATTAGCATGGAAGCACAGACTGTTGTATCAAAAAACTACCTGTTCCTCAGGCAATCAAATTCCAGAAGGGCAAGTTTGTGACTTATTTATGCTTAATTCATAAAAACATCCTCTATTTCTGAATAGCATTTTGAACCCAAGAAGACTGCTCATTTCATTACCTGGTGGGTAGTATTCTTCATTCCACCATACTGGGCAAAGTTCATCCATTTTATTTTTTTTTAGTTTCAGGCCTAAAAACCCCATACCCGGGGTTTAATATTTTAACCTCAAGAGTTAGGTTAGTGAGGTAAACAGTAGGTAAGCAGTCACCTGCTAATTAACATTTTGCCAGCTCAGATACAAAAGCAGAACGTGTTGTCAGATTCCTCACAAACGTAACATTCATTGGAACACGGCTAGTTCACTGCAAAACACATTATCTACCTGGTGACTGTACACCGTGGTTACTGGGAAAGAACAGTCCCAGTCAGGTGAGTTTCAGCTACAAGCAGCAGCAGGAAAAGGATATTCAGTGTTTAGAGTATGGTTCTGTGGGGTAAATTCTAGGCCTTAGAACCAAACATCTGAAGAAATGACAGTTAAAAAAAATCAGTTTTTAATTACTAATTTTTAAGACACACTTGTAAAGATGCAGAATTCCATTCACCCACTTAAAACCTTATGGTAAGTTATCTTCAAGAATGCTTTAACAACAGAAAACCAAAATAATCACTGTAATATTAGTCACAATATAATTACCTCAATAACAAGAGGATGTGTATTTAGAGGATACAAAATTTAGAAACTATGGACGAGTATGGATTAGAAAACATTTACCTAAAGATTTCTCTTTAAAGGAAATGTATGCAAGTTAAGTATGGCATTTCCCAGTAAAAAAAAAAGAAACATGCAGACAATTTAGTGTCTGAACTTGAAACCTATTAAATACATTTAATTCCTCAAGTACACCTACCTCCTGATGTGTCTGTCACCTGATAAGTTTTCCATTTTTAATTTCCTGATCTGTTAATGAACTCCTCTCCCACTTCTCACTTGTCTTCGAAAGATCCAAACAGATAAACCAAGTAACTAGACAGAGGAAATAATTACATTAATTGTATACTTCAATTCTTAGTGAAAAACCCAACCAAACCCAGGAAAAATCTGAGAAGAATACTCCAAACCTTAGCATTCTTACGATCTAACATACTATCAGAAACACGATGCAATATCTTGGGAAATAAGAAAATCACACTTCTCTGAAAAAACAAACCATCAACCAAAAAACAACCTCCTTTCCCCAAAGAAACTTGCTCTAATACTGTCCTTTTAAGAAGCAGAGTTGTTTAATTGTTCCCATCGCTGCAGAATGTTCCAATGGATTTGTTTTGAAAAAAAAAAAAAAATAGAAGAAGAATCAGAGTGAGTGTTGCCTTTTGCAGAGCTGCATTTAAGCTACCCCCGTGGCAAGGGGGGTAGAACTAGATGACCTGTAAGGTCCCTTCCAAGCCAAACCGTTCTATGATTCTACCTTGTTAATATCCCACTTCAAAGTTGAAGGAACATATGACTCATAATGGCAAACTTTTAACCACACTACTTGTACAATGGAATTGTATCTAGATTAAAATTCCGTTTTCAGACTCCTACGGCCAAAAGCTTCCTTAAGCTTAGAAGAACTTTGACATTTCTTCCAAAGTAACTTTATTGCACAATTCATACACAAAGTTTAATATTCTGGAATCTCCTTAGCTATTAATATGAATCTATAATGCTTAAATTACAATTTCACATTAAACCTGTAAGAAATCTTCACTTAGCACAAGAAAGTTTAGTTTGTTCTAATGCCCCCCACCAACAACTATCTCTAGTAATTCACATTTTCAAGGTCTAGCTTCTGGACCCCTTACCATGTGTCCCGGCCAATAGGATTCCTTTTTCTCTTCCAAAATCGTGTGCTAAACAGAGCACTTCAGACTAGACAATACCCACAGTATCACACTGCTAGTCTCTCAGTGCTAACATACCTATTGCCCATGTAACATACAGTACATATATTTTACAAGGCACACATGACAGTACCTACGTCACAGCAGTGAGAATTACAGCAACTTAATTAAAAAAGCTGTACAGAATACAAAGCTTACTTTTTCCACTATTTAAATACATTGTGCATTAGTTTCTGTTGTAAATGCAAGTGTCATTATGCTGCAATTAACCTGTTTGCATCATTACAAAAAAATTTTAGGAAGTTCATGTTAGTTCTCAGCAGAAAGTCAACTTATAAAAGCTCCGTTCAGAAGTATAATTTTTGAAATATCTGAAAAATAAACTTAGCTCAAAGCTTTAATTTAGATGCTTTTTCTGTTCCAGTGATATAAAAAGTCTAAAAAATTCAAAGGTTAAAGTTCTGAACGTGGACTAATGCAATCTCAAAAAGTAAAATGAAACTAAACTGGTTTGTGATTAGGAATATTTCAAATAATGTAGTGGAAAGTCCCTGACCATTAACAATTTTCAGTCCAAGTAATAACTGCCTTTATGCAGCCAAACAGTCCATACACTTCTGAAGAATACCACATTGATATCAGAGGATTAACAAGGGGAAAAAATATAGTTCTAAGCTATATACATTCACAAGTGGATTTTTCAATAGATAATACAGATTTACACACTAAGCCATACTGGCTTTTAGGTGATACACACAGGGAGAGTACATTGCTAATCCATCTTAATGTCTGTGATGAACTTGACAACTGTGCCATAAGCCGAGCTCAAACAGATTCCATAGGCTATTCATGTCCCTTAACAAATAGAAGTATAACAGAATACCAATGTAATTAAATTATTTTGTAGACAATTCAGATAAATAATGCAAACACGCATATCTACATATGCACACACCACCTACTGCAGAATCTCTCTGGGATAGAAGGCCTCAGCCTTACAGCATCATCCAATTTTAACAAGCATGGTAATTAAAAATGCAGTCTTACGGTAAGCAAGATTTATGCTGATATGCCCTCAAATGTTATACTGAAGTATTTCTAACTCAGTAGCCTCAAGTTAGAAGAGTACTATTTGTTAATATATAGAAAAAAAAAAATCATTAACTAATTCTTTACAAAAGCAGTTGATTTCCATAACATTATTTATGCAAGAGGCTTAAGATGGGTTTCATGAATACTAACAACTTATTTTAGCCTGTCTAACCTCAGCTCTCTAAAGATTTTACTTTGCTAGACACAGAAATACACTGTTGCACTCCAGTTGTTAAACCCCTTTTCCTAGGCTGTCACATGCACATCTCGCTGCAAACAACATTATTAGAGGTTTCTCTCTGCTACATGAAAGCATATTGCACTTGGAGATAAAAAGCACAGCACCCTTACTTAAGATTATCACCTTATAACTCTTAGTATACCTTATAATGCTGTTTTCATCCCTTCAAAAACTCAAGAGAAGCAGATAAAACCACAGCATCAGACTAAACTACTAAAGTACACCTTAACTGCCAATACAGATAAAGTAATTCTCTTCAGATATGCCTAATGTTTAAAAATAATTCTGGCTGTTCTTGATCGAAAAACTAAAGAAGCCGATTTATTTTTTCTTTTGGGACTGTGTATGAAACTGTTTAATATTTCCAAGCTAAGGAGACTATGATAAATACTATATTTTAAAAAATATTCTAAGAGACAATGTTGTTAGAAGAACAAAGGAAAGCTCACAAGTACATTTACAGAGCTGCCTACACTCTCCAAAACAGATTTAAAATAATTAGTACTAAAACTCGTAACAGATCAGATTGAAATCAGTGTCTGTAAACATTACAAGCAGCAGTAACTGGCTACGGAAGAACAGGCAGTGGGACATCTTCATGTTTCAGTAGTAAAAGTTCAAATCACCAGTGGTAACTCATCACCTTTATTCACATTTGTCATGGAACTAAAAGGGGGTGCTTGTAAGGGTAAGAACTGTGCAGTCAAGCCATCTGACCTGGTTCATCTTCTGTAGCAGGACACTGTGATGTTCAAACAGCAGTCAGCTGTTGTAGTTGTGCTGTTAGAAATTGCTTCATCTAGTAGTTGAACTGTTAATTAATATCAAACGTTGTTAAAATAAACTCTGTTAATGACCAAAGAGTTTACTGGAAGTGCAGATTAACGATCAAGACTGCACACATACAGTGGCTCATACACCGCCTGTTTTCAAAGAGCAGCGTAGATCCACAGCAGCCAAGAAGTGACAGACAGACTCTGGAAGAACGGCAACGAGAGGTAAAGTAGATGTTCGTGAAAACAAAAGCTTCAGGTGCTGCTGCTATCATCAGCTTCTTGACCAGTGTCAGGGTCTGTGAGGCTGGCCCACCTCATCTACCATGTTAAGTATATAAGTAGCAACATCATCTTCTGTAGGTGCATCTGAGACCACCCAAGAATCGCTTGCCCCAGTCACTTGCCGACGGCAGACAGGACAACTTCTGTGACGATCACTCCTGTTAGGAAGCCAGAGAAATGTGTATTTTTCATTGACAGTCTCTTCCTGGCCAGAAAAAGCCAAAAGATCCCCAAAGCAAACAAACAAACAAAAACCTCAAAACAAACGACCCAGTGAGAACTTCCAAGAATGATCACGTTAACTGGATTAAACCACCTATCTATTTTGTTTGTTTAAAAACTTTTTCTTTGTGAGGAAGATTGGGCAACAATTTTGAATATAGCTCCATTCTTTGAGTGATAAACTCGGGAGTGATGTTCCTCATCATCAAGTCTGGTCAGGTTAAACAGAATGCATCTAGCTACCAGTCCAGAAAGTTTAAATGGAGATCCATGCTCTAAATGAATTCTTCCTATCTTTAGATACTCAGCAGAGGTACTTCAGGAACCAGTCCCATAAGCTCGCTATAGAAGGAGGAAAAAGAACCCTTTTCCTGGGTCACTCAGCCCACTGAAGTTTAGAATCAGTCCCTCACAGTTCTATTCCTCTCCAGTGATGAATTCAGAGGTCCCAAAGAGTTATGCTTGTGAGCTGGGAGCCTCTCTTAAATGCCTATCTGCCTTTAAGAAGAGATGAACCTTAAGAACTGCATACCACAAAAAGAACTGTGTAACTGGACCTTAGTTCAGCTGATTGATTAGCTGACGTAGAATATAATCCACTCTCCACCACAGTCAAGGGTCAAAAAACTTGATGGATTCTGGGCTGGTTCACCTCTCCTCATTCTGTATGTTTACCTGCAAGGTTGGTATTTGGGCTGCCTTTGTAGATGGAGAGACCTAAGCCCCATGCTCCTGATCGATGATAATATATTTCCCCAGAAAGAAGAATCTCTCAGATCCAGAGATTTTTACTACATTTTTTCCTTGTGGGAGCATGATGTTGTAAGAGTAATTTCCTTGATAAGCTTTTGGAAAAGCCACAGAACAACTTATGCACAAATTACATGACTTAAGTGTAAAATCATTTGTGTTAACTAATCAAATAAAGCCTTTAACTGAGAATATCTGTCTCATAATGCTAGAATGCCACACCACCTGCCTAATCCTTGCAGGTATTCTGAATGGGCAAAGAGCTACTCTCCTCCACAAAGCAATTTTTCTCTCTTAATTGTCCAGTAACTGGTGTATCAGACAGATGTAGAAGCCAGAAAACTGTTCAGTTTGCTATGAAGTGGAACACACACTGTAAGATACATGTTATATATAAATTTGAAGGTGTTGGTATTGAGAAGAAATGTCTTCCTGAAAAAGCTTGATGTATCTCAATTAGAAAAATACATGCTATTCATTTCAAGGGAAAGCATGACATATGGAAAAAAATGCCTCAGATGTTTTTTTCCCAAATAAGCTTGGGAAGAGAAACCAACTTACCTTCGTAGTCTGACAAACTATTTATTTTTTTCCTTACAAAAAGCTTTAATGAAAAGCTTTTGTGAAACATAACATGCCAGCATCAGACTATACCCTGTCTTCTCTAGTTTTTGAGCACGAATACAATAATTTAAATTTACAATAACAAAGAGAGAAGAAAATAGACAACAAATGCTGAAAAGCACTTTCACTACTCCCTTTACAAAATGGAATTCTTCAGATGATTACAAATCCTGAAATCCTTTTTTTCTTCTGCTGCAGTTTGATTTTACTCAAGCTGTTATGTATCGTATCTACATTAGCTTGCAAGTATCTTCAGATGTTAAAATAAGGAAACTAAGGAATTTGTCAGACCAAACTGAAACATGTCAAACAGCCATTACATACTGTGAAATAATGAATATCCTTTAATATGCATTACCATTTATCAATGCACTTCTGGCAGAAGCTGTGAGCACACGGCAAGATCAAATCTGCACGCCCATCCATGCAGATGCAACATTCCTCTTCATCTGTCAACTGTTTAACCCTGTGGAAGAGAGGACAGTATTTGATCCAGGGTAACTAGTAAGTTTTATACCAATGTCCTAGTAACTGCACTAGTCACTACATTTTTCACCTTAAAGAAGGACAGAAAGGAAATGTGTAATTTTGTGACTGGCCTAGTTACATCATCCCGGCCTCAAGCTACCGACAAACAGCAGTAAATGTACTAACCTGTGTTAGCACACACATTTAGTTTTTGCCTCACGTGGTGCTTTTGGGGTTGCAAATCCATTTAAATATCAACAAGGAAGTGTCAGAAGTTGGAACTGTTATGTATCACCCGACTGGGCAAAAAACCAGAAACACTGTTTACATTAAAGGCAGGAGAAGAATCTGTAAGGCTGAGCTATTCCATAACGCTGTTGATTTTCTGTGGTTTGGCTTATACCCTAGGTAAAAACATGCCTGTGAAGAGGATGGCTGCTGGAACGCATGTTCACGAATGTCACATGCCATTGTAATGACAAGAACTGAACGGCTCATGACACTGAAAGCCTGGTTTTACCTTGTACTGCATTTCTCATGATTGTGCCTTCAAATTAGGATTCTCTCTCAAGCTGACAGATAGCTTTTCCAGTTAAGCTTCTAGGTGTTCTTGGAGGGGGTGGGGGTGATGACCCTTCAGCACTTTTTCAATGTGCTTTTTGAGAGATTACTTTAGAATGCGAGGAGATTTTTTTTTTTAGAATTACAGATATTCACATACAGTGAGGACAAGAATTTGTGAAAGAACTACCTTTTGATGAGTTCACCGTGTTCTCTGGACTTTCTTCTTTTTCATTTCCCTCCCCTATGCCACTCTGAGTACTAAACTTTGATTGAAATTTGCTGGTGTATACACGAGCAATTATAATGAAAGTGGATGGCCTACTCATGAAGTTTCTGGAATCTAGTATTTAACCATAGGACCAAGTTTCTGAAAAAAATACAAGAGTCACAAACTAAGGAAATACTTGTCTCTTCATTATCAGAAAGCATAAACCACTTATGGATATTTTGGAATGCTCCGAATAGGAAATGGATGTCCTACAGAAATAGGGCATTATTCCGGTGGAAGAAGTTAAGATAAAAAGAAGAATGAAACAGATAATATTTGCTATTTTTGGACAGTGACAGCTGGCACTTAGAGAGCTGAAAAATATCTAAAGATGAGAATAATTTAGGCAAATGGCAGGGCATCATGGAAAAAAACCCAGAATATTTCCTCAGTGTAAAATACTTGAAGGTGCTCGAGCCTGTATTTTCCTTAATGACTTGAAAAACATGGATGAGATACAAGCTCAGTAAATTCCAGCATACTCCCAGCACATTAGAAGAGTATGCTTCTTGTTGTTGCTATTTGTCATTAATATTTATTGCTTGAGGTGGTACCTCAAACAATAAAGTTTGCAAACAGAAAGGATGCTCCTCTCCCCAACTCCAAGCCTGAAAATGGAAAAAGACACTCACCTAGGGAACCTTGTACCTACTCACTGACTTTAGCAATACATGAAGTTGCTTTGCATAAACATCTGGAGTTTTGTTTGCTGGAAGTGAAATGCCATCTCCACATATATGCATGTTCTAGTAGAACCTTTGAGTATAATCTCGTATAATCTTTGAGAAAGAGCAGGAAAATAGGCTTTCCCAAACACGTCTGCAATTTGCGACCTACTTCTAGCATTTTAATAATTTAGAAGAGCCAATAATTTAGGATTGTTTGTTCCCCGACAGGAGAAACAGGAAGCTAAAGAACACATTCTGCAGTCCTGACTTAGAAAAACCAGCAGGCTCTTATTTGTAGAGTAACAACACAGCCAACCTCTTTCTGGTTCTAACAGCTGAAGCGTGACATTCTAGACAGTTAACTAGCTCAGCAACTTGTTCTGCTAAAATACCTGGCTTCCAGCTCTTCACTGGTTGATACAGAAAATTATACCACTTATTACTACTACTTCTAAAATCTAACTCCATCTCACTTAAAACTCAGTTAGAACTCAGAACTAATTCAGAAACTTGTAAGTAAGGAATTCCTGGTAGCAACATTTCCACACAGGGAAAGGGGGACAAGCTTCTTGCTGTTACGTTCAGTTTGAACTGAAGTTATTGCAGGTGTTGACCTCAGTCTTTTGCTTTTCCTCTAGTTAACAAAGCAGGATGTCAACATGTGTGAGACAGTTCACATTTTTCCAGTCTTGCAAGTTAAATTATTACTGTAATTGATGAGTTTCTAGTGGCGACAGATGGGAACTTTCGCATGCCAAAATGCAAAAGAGGAAGAGAAAGTTTAAGTGGAACAATAACAAAATCTGTTTAAACAAATACTGTCAAACCCCCTAGATTTGTAGCTGCAGCTGATTCCATTTCCTCCTGTTTCCTTATTCAGGAGATTCAACTTACACCATGTTTATATTAGAACTGATCATTAAAACAATTGTTCTGAAGCTAAGATATAGTAACAGAATTTTGCTCCTGGTATAAGAGAAGGTGCGATTTCATGTTTGAGATCTGCCAAGAGCATGCAGTGTCAGTGATTAGGTGTTTGTAGCTCAGGTTTTACACAAAACATCCAAAATATTTATGCTGTAACTGTGGTCAGAAGTTAAAGTATATCAAAATACCTTCCCATCCACAAGCTGGCCTGATGAGATGACACTGACATCATACTCTCAGCAGCTTCCTCAGAAGTACCACTCTGTGCAAGAACTCCAGCTGCTTGACTTGTGATGTCTTTATAAAGCTGAGTGAACTGATACAAGTTCAAGATTCTGGAAGCTTCCACGATGCCAGTTGTTTTATTTATCTTAAGATATAAGAATTGTTTACAATTACATATCAGATATTTACTTGACATTGCTCAAAATTACTTTAATGCAGTGCAATTCTCATGGCAGTAGCCACCTTCCCAAGCCCATCACTACGGCAGCAAAGTGCAGTTTGCTTCAGTAAGGGCTGAGGCCTGCAAGCACAACTGTTTCGCCATGAGGGCTATCACAGTTAGGACAACATTTTCTGAGCAAGACAGTTACCATCACTAGTCAAATGGATTCATTTGTGACTAAGGACCTAATGCCTAAAAATCTGAGCTAACATTAGAACGAAGAAAAATAATCAGTCAGTTGATATTTGAACTTAAAATAACCTACAGTGATGGCTGCCTTCATGAAAACCAAGAGCAAACAGAAAATTATAAACTGGTACTTTCAAAGAAAGTTTGAGAGTTGGCCTGTTTGAAACTGCATGTTAAGATTGCTCAGTGGATCCAGGACTATTTAAGGATGTTATTTTTGGATACAAAGGGAAAAATTCTCATTAGAAAGAGTAAACTTACAAAGTTTTGCAACAGTCTTCAAGTTAAACATTTAACTTTTAGATTGATTTTCTAAGGAATCACAGTCTGTAGGTACACTAGTTCAACTGACAGCGCCTGGAATTGCTGACTAACTTCTACAGCTATCAAAGTACATAGTTCCCAGCGTGCTGACTATTTGATACCATGGCTCGACCCCACAAATCACCTGAATTTCTAACTAATGGGCTGGAAGAGCTCCACTGGAAGGTATCATTCCTTTAAAGTGAGTTAAGAAAATGTTTTTATTAATCTGCTTTTTGTAGAAACTCAGAATTTAGACTCAATTTACCGCCAGTACTATCCTCAAATACATCATCTGTATCAAAATACACACTTGAAAAACATGTAGAAGGTGCTGGACTTTACAAGTAGAAGTGACAGTCCTCAAATACCTGTACACAAAACCCCCACCAAATAAAAATTTTCAACTCTTACCTTAGTACATATTATCCGAACAACCACCTTCCAGAAAGCAGAAGAATCAGAACCAGGCTGCACTTCGAACAACAGATGTTTGTCTTGTCCAGAAGCCAATTTTGCGGTACTGAAATAAAGAAACATCAGTTTGGCATCATGTGCTAGATATACACAGACCAGCAACCTCAGCCACTGTGGTATTATTTATTGTTCACCTATGTGCTCTTTATCCTTAAAGAGATTTTACCCACGTGCAGGTCTTTTGATCCGGCATCAGCAAGTGTCCTGTATAAACATTTTCATTTATATGTTTACTACAGCAGTCACGCAGTCTTGCGGTCCAATCTAGAAGGGGTATTTCCTTACTATGTACGTAAAAAAGCACGCAAGTACCAGCACATGCAGGTGAGGTGAATTTTTGTTAGTATATATTTAAATTATGAAGCAGTCAGATGAAAGCTTCAGGTGACCCTGAGATTTTAGTTGTTATTTTTTTTTAATGTAGCCCAGATACAAAGGTCTATTCTGTAAGAATCACAACACACTATGTTACACCCAGGCTGAAGTAAACAATATAAGGAAATAAAAAAGAACCCTCGAACAACAGTATTTTGGAGTTAATTACAATGAGAAATGCTTAGATTCTCAGGCAAAATGTAATGTGCTTCACAATCTATTTACGTGTCTACCCAGAAGACAGCTATCTCTTCTTGAAGGGCACTCATAAAAGTATGATGCTCTTACAAAACAATTTCTAAACAGAATATAAATTTGCATTATAGTTAAAAATCAAACACTACCAAACCCCAGACACTCCAAAGGCCCCTTTCAGCAGGTACATTTCGTATCATAACATAAGTATCGGGTAAAAATGACAACTCTGCATTTTTGTTCATTTCTTTTGACTGTCAACGTATCAGCCAAACAGAAGGCAGGTTATGAAAAATCTTATTTGTGCAGCCTTTTGTTTGAGATTATCTTGGACACTAGTTTCAGATCGTAAGGTACGTCTCATCTTCAATGAGAAACAGCACCGCATGTCCACAGAGGTGGAAGACGTGCTCACAAACAGATCTGGCTCAGGTACCACCCCCCTAGTGTAGCTGTCCTGTCCTTCTGGGGCTAGCATTGCTGCTTCCTACCAGAAGTGATGGGCAGAGCGGAAGCAGCTTTGCATCTTTACAGAAACTTGAAAGAACCGAAGGAAACATTTAAAAGCCAGATGGCCAGTTCTGGCGTAGCCAGCACAGGAGAATATATTGCATACAAGGTCCCTGTAAAACATGAAAAAAAGAAGGAAACAAAGGAAGGCTTACACATCATTAAGTTCAGCTACTCTGCCCAGAAACTCTTCATAAGTTAGGAAACCACTTTCTTGAACCAAACAGGCATGCTTTGCTACTTTTTCTGGCAACTTGTTAATTACAGTTTGTGTGTGGTTTGAAATTTGTTGACCCATGGTGAACTTCTTCACCTCAGTTCCGTTGAAAGAAGTTCTCATCCACTTGGAGAGTCTCTGCTAAAAAAAGTTTAGAGAGTTACATTTGTGTGTTTTATGAACTCCCTCGTTTTCTTTTAGTGTAAGAGTTTAGCTACCCACTAACCGGTCTAACGATTCTACAGTAACACAACTTGAGCAGTCAAATCAGAAACAAGGCAGAACACTTGGAAGAGACTGGAATGTGGCATCAGCACTTACGAACTTATGAAAAATTATTATTTTGCTTAAGTAGTGCTTATAGCAAATAGAGATGATTTTTTCAGGCAGATTTTTCAGCAGCTCAAACACACACATATAAATACATCCAATGTAAGGGGAAAGAAAGTCTTAAGATGACAATGGTGGTTTATGAGTCTTTATTTTTCCTATGTGTATGTGTGTGAAAGTCAGAAAGGCTACAAATAAGTATACCAATGTATGTCTATACACAGGCATTAGATTAGGAACTAGCTTTCTTACATCAGACTGGCAGATCAAAAGAACTCTCACAGCATTCTTAAACTGGTAAGCCAAGGAATCCACATCAGTATAAAATGACTTAGAAATCACCCTGCACAAAACACCCTCCTGTAGGATGCATTACAGATTTGCTCAAACCTCTTCAACTTCAACTTATTTCACCTTTCCTTTACACTCTTAAGTAAGACTTTTTCCCCAAAAGTCTGCGTAAGGATCTACCCTACGCCTTCTGAGTCTTTATCCACTTCCTCCCCTTGATCCCTCTCATTTGACATTCCCCCCAAACTTCAATTTTCTCTTTTCTTGAAACAGCAGAGGCATGCAAATTATGTCTGTAGAGTTCACCACTTGTAGTGCAAACCAATTGTTTCACACTCTTTTAGACTCCTATAGGTAGAGGCCTGCAACAGCAAGCTAATTGCAGAGTATCAGCCTTAAGCTAAACATGGAATAATCTGGTACTAGGTGCACTGCAGACACTTTACGAGAGACACCACAAAGAGCCTCATCTGGCATGTATGCATAGCTGCATTTAGGCATAAAATAGCCCAGAACATGGTCCTCGGCTCTCAAAAAGTGTAAGAAAAACAGGGCACACATAAACTGAGTTCATACCAGAGCATTCGACAGACTATTGTGGCATTTTGCAAAAGAGAATAAACTGTTTGAATTTTGACCATTTTCAATTCTCAGATGTGTGACTTTCCTCCTTCCAAATCACCTCCTTTTCTGCTACCTCAACTTTGCATTTGGGGAGCACACACACAGAAGATACACTTGAAACACAACCTCTCAACAGCGTAACCCTTCACCCCTCAAATACAGCTCATCCCAACTGGAATCTTCTAGCTTCAGCAAGTGTTCCCCCTGGCTGAAATGCGAACTCCCTGAGGGAGCAGAGTGCTGCGTCCCAGTCTACTGAGCTACTAACGCATCCCAGGAAAACTTGGGCAGAAGTACCCCTGTGGAGGTGCCTGCAGAAGCGTTTCCTTCCCTACGTTCCAGACCAGCTGGACATTCCCTTTCCAGCCTCCTTGGAAGCAGCCGCTGAGGCGCAACGCGCTGTCACCAGCCCCTCAGGACCAGGCCGCGCGCGCTGCTCTCACCCGACCGCTTAACGGTTCTCAACGGCCGCGCTCGAGCCGC
>JANHFX010012821.1:0-17030 GCA_027560015.1 Chloroceryle amazona | reverse complement strand
TAGGCTCCTTAACCTTCCCAGCTCCTCTGTCAGCTCTGCCCACAGGCCGAGCAGATCTCTCACCTGGTCACCCCATACACAGGGAGTTGAATTCACCTCCCAAGCCGAGAGAGGGACCAGTTTCCCCTAGTTGAACTCACTTCTGGTACTGGTGGAGCTCCCAGCGCCCGGCCCGCACCTTCTCCCTCTTGAGCTGCCACCCCAGGCCCAGAGGGTCCCTGGACCGCACTCGGTGCACAGAGGCCACCGCGCTCTGCACGTTTGCTCTGACAGGGGCTCCTTTTATGAATGGTGGTCTAACAGACGTTGCCCTGGCAACGCCCCCACCCATCAGATGGCCCGTGGCCGGCCTCTCTGCACCCCCGGCCTTGCCCTGCAAGAGGAAAATCTCAGGAAAAAACCCTAAACACTGAGATCTGCCACTCCACTCCTGGTCGGGCCAAGCTGTGCTCTCTTGTAATAACTACTTTTAAATAAACCACACAGAGCCTGTTGCCTGAGCACCCTTCCCATGGAGTTTGGGGTTCCTCTTCTCAGGCTGGTTAGTGGACAGCTAGAGTATGTGCTTATCCCTGCAACTTGTACACTGCTTTAGTGGTAGGTAAAATTTCAGTTTCTGAAGAAGCGTAGTGAGGCAAACCCAGACCTTAGCAAGTATGTAAAAGCCTGATTGATTAGACAAAGTGCATAATCCTACTCCTGGGGAGGAATAACCCCCTGTACCGGTACAGTTTAAGGGCTGACCTGCTGGAAAGCAGTTCCACTGCTCCACCTGGAAGTCCTCGTGGGCAACAAGTTAACCATGAGCCAGCAATATGCTCTTGTGGACAAGAAGGCCATTGGCATCCTGGGGTGCAGAAAGAAGAGTGTGACCAGCAGGTAGAAGGAGGTTCTCCTCTCCCTCTACTATGCCCTGGTGAGACCACATCTGGAATACTGTGTTCAGTTCTGGGCTCCCCAGCTCAGGAGAGATGGAGGACTAGTGGGGAGCGTCCACTGGAGTGCTATGAATGTGATGAGGGGACTGGAGAATCTCTTTTATGAGGAAAGGCTGAGAAACCTGAGGCCGTGTAGCCTGAAGAAGATTTAGAAGGCATCTCATCAATGCTTATAAATATCTAACTCGTGGGTGTCAAGAGAATGGAGCCAGTCTCTTTTCAGTGGTGCCCAGGACAAGGGTCAATGGGCACAAACAAACACAGGAAGTTCCACTGCAACATAAGGCAAAACTTTAGTTTGAGGGTGATCGAGAACTGGAATAGGCTGCCCAAAGAGGTCATGGAGTCTCCTTCTCTGTAGACTTTCAAAACCCACCTGGATGTGGTCCTGGGTAGCCTGATCTACGTGAATCTGCTTTAGCAGAAGAGTTGGACAAGATGATCCACAAAAGTTTCCTTATAACTCCTACCATTCTGTGATTCTGTGATTAAGATTTTAATCTTTACAGCAGTACTGTGATTTGATAAAGATAGAATACATTGGTGTAGAAATAGGAAATGGAAATTACCCTATTGGATGCTGATATCGGTCAAAGAGGAGTTAACTTTTATATGTATCAAATATTTAACTTCTCATTAGATGATCAATATTTTCCATGGTAAATTTTTGAAAATCAAATGTCAGATAGGTAACTTTCATGTTTTCTAGATGTGTATTACCCATAAATTATATTTAAATAATATTTAATCAACTAAGTATTAATAAAATAGTAATTGTTAACTGATGTGGTTCGTTGGACAGGTGAGTTGGGAAGTGAGAGAAGAACAATATAAAAAATAAAAGAAACATACAAAGCATCCCTCAAAGTACATATGGAATCAAAAAGCATGATAAATAAAGCTCTGTTTGAAAACTAAGCAAATTCAGGGTAGTCACCTAAGCTAAGAATAGACACTGAGTTATACATGAAAACAAGATGGACAGTAAACAGAAAAACATTTTCTAAAGGTACTTGCTTTGATGTCTAGAACATGCTGCTGAGGGACTAGTACTTATCTGTGATTGGAAATATGTTCAAGAAACTACAATTTGACATTGCCCTCTCCACTCCATCTCTTATAATTCTGCCTGTTGGTTCATACACCTGCAACAGATTTCCTTTTGGCCTTGGAAACAGTTATTAATGCAAATGCATCATAAAGGAGCATACAGCACTAAACACTGCAACAAGATTATCCATCTACAGTAGAAGTTTCTTAATTTTTCTTCCCTTACCATCATACCAAACATCCTGACTATTCAGCAATCTAGTCCACCTCAATAGTGTGCAAAGAGGTTAAGAGTAGATATTTAATTTGATATACAAAAATCACAAGATGTCATGACTAAGCTGGTTTATCTCAAGCACCAGTATAACTGTATAACCCGTGAGTTCTGCCTGTCTTCTCTCCAGTGGAAGGGTAGGTCTCTTCTGCATGGCCCACAAATTTACATGGAGTTGTAAGACTCCTACCCTTCCTTCAAATTTGATAAAAAGTATCAAATAGAACCCAAAGTTTTTGGAAAGACATGAAACAGGTGGATGGATGAATAGACATCCTGCCAGCACTACTACCGTAAATAATACTCCTTTAGGAAATCATGTTAAGGACACACGGGATTCTAGATGGTTAAAAGGACACATATAATTTCAGGTGGAGAATTCTTTCCAGTGTTACCCTGCACGTGGTTTAAGGTTGTGTTACTTACCTTGTTGAATGGGTGGGAAACGTGGAGCTGAAAAGAAACACTCCTCACACACAGAGTTATCAGTCAGAATAACCTTAATGCTGAGTATGGCATTTTTTTCTTTACAGCTGCAATTTCTATTCCTGTTGGGTTAATTTGTTGTTTGGAAATGTTTTTTGCATGAACGAGCATTTTGCTAGTAGAGAATGATTGTGCCCTAGAGCTCTGCCTCTCTGGATTTCATCATATTATATAACTACTTCATGTCTATAAAAGCTGTCTTCTTGTGCAGTGTGCACATACCTCTCCCCCCAGGGACACAGCTCCCTCCATTGCTGACAGCTTTTTACCATTTGCAGCATGTTTCCTTCCCTCTTTTACATTTAAGGTGGAAATAAGATCTACCTTTTCCTGCTAGCCTTGTTGTCCCTGCAGAAGGTGAGCAGGCCTACCTGGAAAATTTCCTTGAATTCTTTTTGTAGTTCTGTTGCTTCTGCCACCTTATTAAGAGAGAGAGATTTTCTTGGCAAGACAAGTATTTCGAGGACAAGAGTCAAGTCATGAAGTTAATGGGCAAAGACAGAATTAAGTCCAGCACTTATTATAAGGCATTACATTAAAAATAATGCTTCAAAACTTGTAGCAATTATAGAAAAAAATTATCTTTCCTTCTCTCATATTTAGAAGCCATCAAGGGGGAAGAGTGAATGTAAGAAGTTAATAAAATCTACCATTCAAAAGCAAGTGGAGATGCATATTCATTAACAAAACATCATTGCCTGAAATATCCTAGGAACTAAACTACGATTCACTTGACAGTGGGGCATCAGAAATGCATAAAGGCAGTTAATGAATGGATTTAGCTGTCTGCTTTCAGGAAATTTTTAACCACTAACTATTTACTAATAACTCAGTGCTGGAAGAGATCACATTGCTGGTGGAATCAATCAAAGTCTAGTTATGAAGAATATTTCCAATATGTTACCCTTTATGTGAAATCAAAATGACTACTCTGCTTTCCTTAGACTAAGACTTGGTGTTCATCCACAAAACAGAAAAACAACCCAAAATTAAAATTAAAATTTTTTTGACAGACAGAGAGCACACAAGCAGTGTGACAGGATGTGGGGCTTTTGTCACAGTTAGATTACTTTCCAGTCAGGGGGGAAGAAGGTGGAAAATAAACCAATATTGATCTGTGAGTTTAATTCATATGTGCTAGTATTTTCTTCACAAAGAGGGGTGATGTTTGGATGAGAAAAGTAGTTTCCAGCAGCAGACTGTAAATATGGGCTGATACAACCTGTCTTTTGGGGTGCTGGAGGCAGCAGTGCAGTTTTAGGAGGTTCTTACAGGTGGAGTTAGGAAGAAAGCTGCTCTCAGCTCCAGGGATCTGGGCAATCTGAGGAACAAATCTGACTCCTCAACTTGAGCTCTTTGTAGGGGATAGAGCAGTGGTACAGACCAAAGTTTTTCTGTGCCTCTTGTAGTTACTCATTAAGACAGCAAATGTGCCTATTACCCTTCTTCAACTCCACAGCTATAGCAGGGTCACAGTCTGAGGAAAATGTGCCAGGGTGTGATGACAGACACTTACATGAGATTTTGTTTATGCAGGGCAAAAAGCTGAGCTTTATCTAATCCATAGAGGGGATGAAAATAAGATGCTTTGGGAATAATAGTTGTGAAGAACTCTAAAATTTGCTGGATGAACTGTTATAGTTTATAACATTAAGAAGTGACTTCTGCAGTAATAGTCCTATAATATTGATCTGTCCCCTCTCATAACCTTTCTAGATGAAGCTAAAGAAGGCCATTAGCCCCTTTCCAATGCTAGCCTTTGAAAAATAAACTTTCAAGGCTCTAGATTTGGACTGATGCAGAATATAATGTGATTAATGTGCTGCACTGTGGACACATTAGTGAATGTGGCACAAAGGCCAATGCATACTGAAATCTTGTGAACTATCAGTCAGATTTGTTTAAGTTTCTCACTTCTGTTGCACTGTCTGTAATTGTCATGTTTCACTCAGGCATGGTAGAAGCTCAGAGTGTTGTGCTGTAAGTGTTTCAAATAGCTGACATAAGTAATGACCTTCAATATAACAGCAGGAGGAAAAGAACTCACAGTATTCTGTGATGGTATGATACTGCTCTGCATCTCATTTAGCTACAGCTAGCCAATGTTACTTCCAGTATTACATTGTTTGTTCTTGGCAAGAGCACCTAACGAACAAATTTGCATGTCTATAAGCTTTTGCCATACATTAGTGGGGAATATGTAAAATATTGTTTGGAGGCTTGCACACAGAGAGCCTTTCTCTAGAAAGCCCTGGGATTACATTGCTATTTCTCTTTTTATTCCATTAAATTGAATAAATACGGGTGCCTCTTCAGGAACCCAAATGAGCTAAAAGGACATTTTTCTTGCCTTACAATAAGTAGTATCCTAAAACAGATCCTTAAACCTTGCCATCAGATAAACAATGCTTAACGCATCTAATCATCGTACTTAACAGGCATGATTCACAAAATTCTCTGTAGAAGATTCCTGATTTGGAAACTCTATATCTTAAATCAACTTTCAGTGTAAATCTGAAGCTCTTGTAAAATCAGTAACTTTGTGAAAGATTTAATACTAGATCCAAGTTAGACTTCTTCAAGATTAAATCCAGATTTGACTATAAAAGGTACGATAAAACTAGGGTTGTGATGCTAGGGATAAAAATCTTATAGCCTTGATTTCTTGATTTTAACTGTTATGACTCATGCCTGAGTTCCATGTTACAGTACCATTGCTCAGCATGTTGTAAGCACCAACAGCATTCTTGTGATGTATATTTTTCTTCTTTTTTTTTTTTTTCCAAATTATACACATTAACTTGGATTCCTTTTCTTTTTAGCCAACTCCTATGCAATCTGTGATCACAGATTTCCATACAGTTTATACTTAAATGTTTTGCTTGATTTGTTTGCCAATCACCTTTATGCATTTCGTTAAATAAAACAGAAAAGAATAGAAATGACCACTTGTATTAATTGTTCATGCTTGCGCTGTGCTGCTTTCATTTTAAAATTTCTAAAAGAAGCTGTAATACAATGAATAAATGTCCTTTTGTTCTTACTTTTTTCTTGAGCCTTTAAATGCTGGCACTGTTAATAAGAGACATTATATTTAAGATAGTAATAGCTTATTTTATCTAACAATATCACTGACCCATTGGTGATATGCTAGAATCTTGTAGATTTAAACAATACATGGCAAAATTAAAACAATCACCCAAACCAGCAATGCTCATTAAATGTAAAAGCTGCTAGAAAATGAATACAGCAAGAAGAAAGTGATAAATAATCTTAAGAATATACATTGACATTGTTTGGGTAAGGGAGGTTGATTCTTTGAAGTTTTATGAAGTTTATTCCTTCGTCATTTGCATTCTGATCAAACCAACACCTTAACATTTTTTCTACTCTCTCACCACATCACAGCTAGCCTTCTCCAAAGAATAATCTTTCCCAAACATTAATACTTAATATCTAAATTCTTAATAAGAAGTGCAAGAGTTTCTACTATGATACTCACTTAAGATGTAAGAGGCCCAGGTTTAATTCCTCCTATCCAAAGCAGATACCACAGACTAAAAACTTACTTATTCGATATGCCAAGTAAATGTGTATGACATGCAAGTGCTTTTATCCTTAAATTTTGACCACAGATGGCACCCTAAATCTTAGAAACCTTTATCTGTCAGAAGATTACATTCTGGCAGAGTAAGATTTGCATGCAATAATTCAGTGAAAAATGTGGCTAAAATTTCCAAGTAGAGGATCTTTTAGTACTGCAAGTGGTCAAGGTTGGTTTAGTTGTTTTGTTAACATGTTGATTGATCCAACTCTGTGGTCATATGCATAGTGTCCCATAATGATATGTTGGGTTTTATTCTTAGTAATGATCAAAAAAAAAGGAAAAATTTACCTAATACATAGTTAATTTGACCTCTTGTACCCTGGATCTATTTTGGAAACCTTTCCATTTTCTGAATCTTTATCCATATTGCAGCTAGTAGGAGTTATCTGAAGGAAACTTTTTCAAGTACATTTGCTTGATTTCAGTTTTTGAAACTACTGTTTTTCAAACTGAAGTTTTTTCTGAAAGTGAGCCACATTGTTTTCTCGTGTGGAGAGTGAAATTTTTGGTCAAATGAGAGGGCAGTGATTGTTTTATTTGTATCAAGGTAGAAAATCCATTTCAGTTCTCCAAAATCCTGGGAAGGAGCTGTAGTCCATGTGCTGTAGAACTATCTTTGTACAATTTTCTCTGTTGGAATAGGTCCTCTTTATGCTAGCAGTTACATATACATTGATAAGATTGTCAGTCTTGAAAGAAAAACCTCACTTGCTTCTCACAAAGCATAAGTATCCCAATATCTTGGCACTTAGTTATCCTGCAGTAGAGGCTCTGTCTATGGGGTTGAGGGGGAGAGAAAAATTGGAAAAGTACAATTTACAGATTAATGTTGAGCCAAAACTAACACAGAAACAATAAGACCCTTGGAAATGGAATTCAGGGAACCATCTCATTTTGTTTAACTTTTGCAGAGTAGAAAACAATGATAACAGAAACCAAACAAACAACAAACCAACCAAACAACAAGCAAAAAAACCCCAAACAGCTTCTCCTCCATTTTGCATGTTCACGTACAAAGGCTACTTTATACTTTACAAAATGCTCCCCTACCAAACAATCACACAGTGTTGTGTTTGTGCTGCTGTTAATACTGTCAAAACAATGTAGACACAGACAAGATTTTCCCTGCAGCTTTCATTTCTACAGGTCATTTGTTGATTAATTAATTTATTAAAAATTTCTAAGATTTAAAAACATCCCAAGAACCATGTAGTGCTTCAACATGTTTTTAGACGTTATTTTCAAATGCCAAAAATTCCCCTACAGTCAGTATTCAGACAGCCTTTTCTCTATCAACATTCCTTGATGTGCCTTGGCATCTTGACCTTGCAATGTTTTGACTGATAATTTTCAACTTTCTCTCTTTCAATCTTAATTGCCGTTTCTCTGTGAGTTTTCTTGCACAACACTTCTTATAACACTTGAGGCAGAACTGGCAGAGATGTCACTGTTACACAGTAGGGCTTTCAGCTGCTTTTAATTTGCTCTCTCATATACAGAAGTGTTTTCCATAGGCATTATTTCTTGTGATTTTGTAAAAATATGACTTGCCCAGTGGAAAGAAGGGAATGACAGACATAAGTACTTCCCAACACTAGAACGGGTAACATTTAATAATGAAATAATGAATCCCTTCATTCTATATAACATTCTACATCTGTATTCCAACTACAATGTAAAAAGCAGTCCCGACTTATCAGTTATTTTGCAGTTAAAATCGAATCATGAGGGAATAATGGTTTTGTGTTTACATATTGGAATGAAACAATTGACTTATTGGTCTAAACCCAGACAAAAGCCTTTCAGGAAAGGCAGCATCTGTTGGAAGGGGGGTGGAATCTTGGAAAACTATTAAATCAGAGCCAGGTTCAACTCTTTATTCCTCCTACTGTTTGGGATGTCACCATGACTTTTAAGAATTGAGTGACTTTGGAGTCTTTTTAATTGCATTTGCTTGACACTAAAGGAAAGTTTTTTTGTAGGCATCTGCAGCAATCTGAAAATCAACAGAAATCACTGTTTTTTCTTCCTATTTTTTTTTATATTTACAGGAAAGGAGTTTTTTTTCCCAACATACAGAGTTATTAATTCTAAAAAAAACCCCAAATCCAACAACAACAAAAACTAAGTTCCTTGTTGCAAAGACATATATCAACTATAGCAATATGTCCTTCCACAATTATCTGCATGTTTAATTTCTAAATTGGCACAACTGAAAGTACTGTTGCCACTAATAATAACACTGTTCTTGACAGCCCATTGAATTTAAGAACATTGCTGAAATCTCATAAATAAATTATATTTCCAGGAAAGCTCCAAGGAGAAAATTAGAACACACCACAGAAGTTTAATGCTAAAGTGTGGATTGGATATGAAAACCAACTGTCTTCCACTCTCCTTCCATTTTTAAAGGAAACTGCAAATACTGTGGAATTCTCATGTCCTAATAACTGGTTCTCGTCTATCCACATTTTGTTTTTTTTTTCCCTCTTTGTGGTTATTATTACTACAGCCCATATGTTCAGCTGTAGCACCACCTGAATCTTTCCCCTAAAGTCTGTGGCCCTGATTGGGAAATAAGATTTCTGTGCCTTCTCAATAGTGATGACCAACCAAAGCTCAGACTTAAGCCAGATAGATAAAATCAGGACATGCCAGGATCCATAACCTGAATACTGAATATTACAGCTGAAGCAGTTTGTTAGGGATATAATCAAACCTGAACTCCAGGTAAACTGAGAGAGTCTACATAGAAATATTGAAGGGATTAGTTGAAGGCAAAATTGTGTCAGACTAAAGGTTGGAAAGACAGAGGAACTAAGCAGTAAGGCATATTTTCAGATGAAAAATAAGGCCAAAGACAAGGTCCTTGGACAGGTGTAAAGAATTGTAATAAGGTCAGACTTAGCAGCCAAGCAAACACCAGATCAGAGAAACCACCAGGAACAGAAATCTGACAAAACCACAGCATTTGAACTATATCGTGAACACGGTAGAATCCCTTCAATTCCAGCTGAGAAGGAAAGAGAGTAATCTCTGTGTTAAAAATTACTGTGCAAACGGACTGGCAGATCATCACCAAGGTGGGCCTGACAGGGGCTGACAATCATGTCTCTAAAGTCTTTGCTTTTAAAAAAATAGGGAGCAGCCTTTCTGTTTTATTTTGAAATTATAAACTGCTGCTCCACTTCTTGTAAAGGAATACAGATACTCCTTGCCACTCAGCGAGCAAATACTCTTCTAATTACTTCCAGTTACTAACACAGCTAAACATGTTTCTATGCTCAGGCAGTCTCTATGATGAAAATTATCTTATATTTCATAGCATTTAAGAGAGCTCAACCTTTCACAAATCATCAGCAAGAGACACAAAAGGACAAATAATAGAATGAATGAGACAAATATAGTCTCAGTTAACTGCTGTGATTCCTGTCTTCTGGAAACTGGGCAGAGATATTCTTTCTTCTTAGATATAAGGACATTTGTAGCTTAGATCCCTCCAGAAGTTCTGAAAAGTATATTAGACCAACAGAATACAATGAGCAGCAAAACAGCTGAAGTTTGGTTGCCAAGTGATTTTAAGTTTGTTTCATCAATGTGCATTGATGTGACAATTCCACTGTCTCAACAGCTTCTAAGCCCCTCTGTATTATCAGCATTTGCTTGAGGTAGCATATATCTGAATCACATAGTAACCAGCTGGGGAAGAGGTGGCATATGTTGTGATCAGTTTGCAGATGACATGTACTAATTTAACAACTACTGTATGTGTGCTGGTAGGCAGGCCAAACTGATCAGATAAGCATTGGTTTCACCATGTTGCCACTATAAGAGGGGATTACAGTGATGCTAGCCTTCCTCCTTTATCCACCATGAATTTTCAGTGGTCTTAAGGAATTCAGAGTCTTTGCTCCTGGCAGAACTTGGCCAGCAGGCATAGACATCCCTGCAGGAGAAAAAGTGGAAGACTGAAAAACTGGAAGATGGACTGTGCAATTCCGTATGCCGCATTTCCTCAGAAAACCAGGCCAAAAAAAATATTCCAAACCCACCTCTTGAACGTTAATGTTGCAAACAAAATCTGTTCTTAAGAGGCTGAATGTAGCTTTTCCTGCTGACTAAACAGAATAAAACTTAGGATGTATAGGAGGATTGTATACAAACATGAAAAAAGCAAAGGACAACAATAACAGGTTGGAAAATTCAGGGAGAAAAATATATTACTTTTAATTTATTTTAAACACCTGTCACCATGAAAGGCTATAGTCACTGCTTTAAATGGAGAAAATAGAGCAACTATATGGATGTTAACAGAGTGTAAATTCCACAGATGATTAGAAACAAAATATGTAGACACAGAACTCTAAGAAACAGACCTTAACCTCAGCGGCATGCAAAGCTTCTGTCTTGGTTGAACTGCATGTTTGTTATTTCTCCTCTGGCTCATCTCCCAGTTTCTTCCTCCCGAGACAACTGTCTAGTACTAGTGCTTTGTGTACTTAGGACTCTTCTATACTTAATGCAACTTCACAGCATTCAGCATTATTTTATCCCCATATATTTTAGACGTACTAGTGGCAATTAAAACTGAAAGACATGACATTTTTAAATTGTCACAGAACATTGCTGTAGTCACAGTCAGACATGTAACAGAAAACAGTCCTTAACATGTATTTGCTTATCGCTATGTTTAAATAACAATAGAGCACATACATGTGTGTTCTAGTCTTCAGAAACAGGAAAGGTAAGAAAGAAGAGGGAAAAATATCACCAACTGGTCCCATGCTAGGCAATACTGAAAGATACTGTCAACACCAATACACTGCCCACAAATAAAGCAGACTACTTTTTTCCTACAGTTTGTTTGCTGCACTGTGCAATTTCAGCCTCTAAATATTAAATATTAAAGGCTTTCTATGAGCAACAAACACTAAAAACTTACCCTGGAAAAGGTCACTGATAGCACTGCTTTGCTCATTTAATTTGTTGAATGGAAGCAAGAATTTCATAAAATAGCCATTGAATACCAGCTCACTGCTTTGTTCTAATGCAATGGACACCAAGATTTTTATCCTAGAAGAGGGATGAATGCATAAGGTAATCTTCTGCACATGGCAAAGCTCTTCCTAATGTGAAGAGGGAGAGTTTGCAGGAAGTCCTGTACTTCCCTCTTGTTTAGTGTATCAGTTTTAGAAGAAACATAAAATTTACCTTGCAAGTTCTCCCTCTTTCTATCATCCTCATTACAGCAGTGTTAACACTGAGAAAAAGACAACTGCCATCCATAATATTATTGCTACCATCATCTGCCTCATTTTAAATGACTGAAGAACAGGAAATATCTTTTGGTGTCAGACAACAAGATGAAAAATTTTAACAGTTGAAAAACTCTACTTAAATCTTGAATTATTAGGGGAAAAGAAAAATCAAAATTGTTAATTTTTTCCTTCTTCCCTTTTTCCCTGTTTAGATCTCATAACACACTCTCCGTGGGTTAATGGTTTGTACAGATCAAAAGAAAAGCTAAGAGTTTCACTTGCATTAGAGTTTGGGTCAGAATCTGTATCTTGTCTAACAGTAACTACACAATAGGAAAACAGTGATCAATTGGAAGAAAACAAGAACTGCAGAATATTTGTGTATTTGTTTTCAACATTTTATATAAGACTGTGCCATATACAGAACTGTTAGCATACTCAGCCCTCTGTTTCTCTCTACCTGATAATAAACTCCTTGACGTATCTTTCAATGCTGTGTTCCATTTGTCCTATTCTATGACTATGGGACTACGCCCATCTTCTTTTAGGGAGAAGTTGATGTGGGCAGAAAAGGTTTGTCACACACATTTGAAAAATCCACATTTGTTTTTAAAAAGTAATGGTATGAGATCAAATTGCTTATCCTATTCATAGTGATAGCCCCTTATCTAAACTAAGAGGAAAGAAAAATAATTGAGAGTTCAGTTCTCAGGTTAGCAAAAAGTTGCGTTCCTCTGTTAATAAATCTAAGTAGCATTCTAAATGTCTATCTATCTGCAGCACTGGATGGTTTCTCTAACAATTAAAAGAGATCTCTGATTCTATCCTAAACTGTAGAAACATCAGCAGAAGCAGATAGACATAATTTGCCCTGATACTGTCCCCATGTGTTATTTGCTCAAATGTTGCTGCATCTAGGGGGATATGGTCTAATCTGCAAGATATCAAGGCAACATCAAAAACTGTAGTTTTCACAACTATCAAATTCAGCATTTTCCTTCAGAGATTAAATAATATTTTCATCATGTTGGAGAAAAAAAAGTTAAGTATGTAAAGAATGAATATACTGAAAATGAAGTTTCAAGGGAATTAGTAAAAAAACAAACCAAACCAAACCAAAAAATGTTCTCCTCCTCTGAAAAAAGAACCAAACACTCCTTTATCCACCTGGCACATTTTTCTAGAAGTCTGTTGTGGAGGGACCCAAAACCAGACAACCGTAGCTACCCTAAATGTGGATTTGTTGTAACCAAAATTACTCATCACTTCTTCTGACAAAATTGAATTACAAGTTTGGGTGTCAGTCAGGAATTTACTACTACACAATTAATTCCTGAGCTTTAGGGGATATTCTTTCTAGAAAGATGAACCAAAATGTGTACATGCTCACTCATCAAAGGAAGAACTTCCCATACAAGAGTACCTGAAGAGGGTTTCACCCAAAGGGGGCTGGGTGCTCTCAAGGATATATCCAGAAGAAATATTCACTCACCAAGGGGGAGGTGAGGACTCTTTCAGCCCATGGAATTATCCTTGGATGGCATACCTGATCCAAGAGGAAGATTTCATTTTATTTCAAACTGCAAGGCCAGCTTGCTCTGAGGGAACTGACTCAGAACTGGCTTTCCAGAGGGGCTCCATTTATACCCTAGTTGAGTCTGACCTGTGGTCATTCTAATCAGCTGGGGACAAGTCGTGACCAATGCAGGAGAAAGGCCTGCACTCTGTGATGCCAGATAATTGCCATGAGGTGCTGTTTAATGTCTGGAAGGTGCTGAACCGATCTTTATCGGGTTTTGGGCAAGCCCTAGCCTTTGTTAGGTTTTAGTCAGGATGACCGCACCAGGCCACAAAGTCATGATTGAAAAAAAACAGGTAAAACACAGATGTCTAGTATGTTAATCTGTGGAAATGCCAGCTGTGATATGATTCTAGGTGCTGCTACAAATTGCCTATTTCTAGTATTATAAGTGCATGAGTCATAATGACTCATCTTGTTTATGTCTCCTGTACAGGAGAGCTACACCCCACTAAACAAGAGCATAAATAGATAACACACTGGTTGCTCTCTTCTGTCTGCAAGATGAGCCTGAGTACTCATTGTGCAAACATCAGATCTGTGCTAAAAAGTCACCTTGACTTTATTAGGAATTTGCTCTGTAGGAAAAAAAAAAAGTAGAGCTAGCCCTACAATGTTTCAGACTGTGTTAAGTGCCTGGACAAGCTTTTACAAGTCACTTTGTTAAGTTATCAGTATTACACTCTCTTACTCAAGGTGATTAACTGTTAATAATGTAGAAACAGAATGCTACAAGGGAGTAGACTGAAAGGGCTTTTAATAGGATAGGGACTGTCACTATTCTACAAAATCAGTTGTTCAGTTGTTTTCTATCTAGCAATAGTCTCTGTAATTATAGAGGGGTATGTTGAACAAGACTGCACCCAGTACTGACCCCTGGGGAACACTGCTGGCTTCAGGCCTCCAAATAGACTGTGCACTATTGATCATATCCTCTGAGCCCTGTCATTCGTCCAGTTCTCAATTCACCTCACTGTCCACTCATCTAACCCACACTTCCTGACCTTATCTATGAGGATGTTATGGGAGACAGTGTCAAAAGTCTTGCTGAAGTCAAGGTAAATGACATCCACTGCTCTCCCCTCATCAACAGAACCAGTCATGCCATCATAGAAGGCCATCAGATTGTTCAAGTGCAATTTCCCCTTGATGAATCCATGCTGACCGCTTCTGATAACCTTTTCCTCCACATGCTTAGAGATTACTTCCAGATTGAGCTGTTCATCCTATTTCCAAGGATGGAAGTGAAGCTGATTGGCCTGTATTTAATGGGTCCTACTTCTTGCCCTTTTTGAAGACTGGAGTAATATTGTCCTTCAGTCCTCAGACACCTCACCTGCTTTCCATGACCTTTCAAAGATGATAGTGGCTTGGAAACAACATATTCCATTTCCCCAGCACAGTGGGTGAATTACGTCATAAATCCATGGGTTTGTGAGTGTCCAATTTCCCTAAATGATCTCTAACCCAATTCTCTTTGACCACAGGAGAGTCTTCCTCCCTCCAGACTTTCTCTCTTACATCCAGGGACTGGGATTCCTGAGTGCTGGTCTTAGTGGTAAAGACTGAAGCAAAGAAGATATTTAGTAACTGCCTTCTTTGTATCCTCTGTCACCAGGGGACCACCTCATTCAGAGGCTTGAAGAAGCCCTTCTTGTTGTCTTTGACATGCCCTAACAGATTTAATTTTGAGAGTGCCTTAGCCTTCCTCATTGCATCCCTACATAGTCTGGCAATGTTCCTGTATTCTTCTCAAGTGACCAGTCTCTTTTCCACATACTGTAAACTTCTTCCTTCCATGCAACTTTTTCCAGAAGCTCCTTGCTCATCATTGCAGACCTCCTGCCTCCGTTGCTTGATTTTTTCCTCATAAGGATGCACTGTTTTTGGGCTTGGAGGAAGCGGTGCTTGAATATTAACCATCTTTCTTGGGCTCCCCTACCTTCTAGAGTCCTAACCCATGGGATTCCTCCAAGTAAGTCTTTGAAGAGGTCAAATTTAGGTCTCAGTCTAGGGTTGCAATCCTACTTACTGCTCTGCTAGTTCCTCACATGATCCTGAACTCCACCATCTCATGGTCACTGCAGCCAAGGCTTCCCCTACCTGCATATCCCCAGCCAGACCTTCTTTGTTTGCTAGGCCAGCAGCACACCTCTCCTTGTCGGCCTCTTCCACCACTTGTGTCAAAAAGATATCACAAATGCTCTTAAGGAGCCTCCTGTATTGTGTGTTTCTAGCTGTGTAACCTTTCCAGCAAATATCAAGACAATGCAACAGAGGATGTAACTCATAAACAACAGATAAATCTTCCTCCAAAAACATACAGCTTCTGAAGGTTCTTTCATGACCATATTTGTTTGTAAGATCTTCTTGCAGAACAAGAATGAATCATCCTTTACTGTTTCCTCATTCATTGCTGCAACTTGTAGACTACAGCATACCAACAAAGATGGAGTTGATCTTCCTACTCCAATGGCCATGTTTCCTGCTTCAGTGGCCAAGACACTGAAAAGAAGAAAACAGACACCTTCCTTCCAGAGACATTTCAGGGTCATGATAGGAATAATATTACCTTCCTGTATGAGTATTCATGTGGGCAATATTCAACAAGAAATCCTGAGCCTTAGACTTTTATTCTATCTCACACAATATTCACCAAGTGAGATGACTAGATGATGCTCTACTGAATATGGGAATCCCATATTCAGACATCCAATTCTCTTATTATACATGAGGGCCAGGAGATAACTTAGGGGTTTTGATTCTTCTACTTGAGTCAGGAATTTGAAACAGCAGTGTTGTTTCTTCTAACTTTTAGATTTTGCAATCTTATCCAGTCCCGACTCAAAGGCTATAGAGTGCCCCTTCTTTCAGCAGCTCAGATTCCAAGTCATTCCCAGTGAAGTCAGCAGGTGTAAGGGCAAAAGAGTTACTCTCTATTTTTTTTACACCTCAGAAAATCTTCACAGAATTTAGACAAATCTCTGAGCATACAAAGTTTTCAATCAAAGAAATAAATCACTGGTTTTTAGACACAGAGGCTTGTAAAGTGATTCTGGCTCCAGCTGGCCATAAGAAGGAAATGAAATAGCTGTTTAAAAGCATTCAGTTGCTATCTCTCCCACTGTATGGAAAACTGAAGGGCTAATGACTTCTTCTGAGCTGCAATATTTGCATTGATTATTAATTTCTGGATGGGTTATTGATCTCCACTGACATTTAACTGGGCAGATGACCTTGTATCTTAGATTTGTCTGTTAAAAAAGAACAACAACAGCAAATACAACAACACATATCAGCAAAAAGTTAGGAAATGATGATTTGTAAGTGTACGGAACTGTTCTAATATCAGGCATCATGCTTCCAGCAAATACAAGCTTACATATAGTTGGAGAGGTTTTGACAATCCCTCTTTCTCCTGGCAGTTATTAATGAAATTCCAGAACAGGCCTTCAGTAAGACAGAATTATATGCCCAAAGGAAAAAGAAATGTTTCTTATCAAATTGTTTTGGTGAGCATTTCTGAGCTACTTTAGTTATGAAGAGATCACAGAAATAAGACATTATACTGCCAAATATAATTCTTTGAGAGTTCAGACAGGCAAAAGAGCAAAATTTAATCACAAGGATTAATATATGCAAGTGTATCCAGAAAGAAACCATTTTGACAGTATACTGTCTAAATAAGTAAAGAAAATGGGAATAAAATGATAAACTACCTCCTTTTTTTTTTTTTTTTTTTTTTTTTTTTTTGTGCCCTCTTTTTTTGTTCATTTGACCATTTAAATTAACCCCCAACCAATTTCCCTTTTTGGGAAATATACAGTCTGAAAGAACA
>JANHFX010012819.1:8094-20219 GCA_027560015.1 Chloroceryle amazona | reverse complement strand
TCGGCCCCCTCTCTCCCGCCGGGGATTGCGGCGTGGCGCAGGCCGCGGCCGGTAGCGTGTTGGGCCCGCCGGTGAGGCTGCCGCCCTCCCGCCACCCAACACACGCGCACAGCCCGGCCGAAGAGGGAAGGAGTTTAGCCGGCCAGGGATGCGGGAGGGGGCACGGTGCTGGTGGAAGCGGTAACCGCCAGCAGGCGGGCGGGAAGAGCCTGGAAGAGGCACCACGCTGCCCTCCCCGCACCCGCGGCGGCCCCTCCACGCCACCGGCCGCCCCCGCAGCGCAGCCCTCGGCGGGCAGCAGGGAGCCGAGCCCACGCAGTAGCAGGGCCCGGGCGGCGTACCCGTTACGGTGGCGGCCGTACTGGTCGCCGCTCACCCCGTCGCGCCCCCCGGTCTCCTCCGCCGCTTGGCGCCAAAACCGAGTGGGCGGGGAAAGGGGCGGGTGGCGGGGAGGAGCGCGGTGGGTGGGGGTGGTGCCGCCCTGCGCCTCGCGGGCTCGGGGTGAGGGCGGTCCCGGGGGGCTCTTGGTTTAATGCACCCGCAGCGCCTGAGAGCTGGCCTCGTTCCCCTGGAGGAGAGCGCTGCCAGCCCGGGCTCTGTGGATCTCCGCGGTACTTCAGATGAGTTACTTTCATACGTGTTCTTGTCCTTTCCAGGGTTCTGACAGGTGCTGCTTCGAGGGTTATCCTTTGACACAAGCAAAGCGTGCAGGTTTTTTGCCCAGCTCTTGAGGTAAATGCCATTTATTACAGCTTGGCATTAACATAATAAAAATGCCTAAAAATCACTTTTTGTTCTCTGGATATGAAATTGATGTGGAAAGTGAGTTACGGTTTATTAATATCCCCAGCTGCTGCCAGGTTGTAGAAGCTCCAAGGACGCTCAGGTAGTTGAGCATCTATGTGTAGCCTGTTACAGTGCAAAATTAGTGGCATAATAATAAATATTAAATGTTGGTGTGTTGTGTCTGTTTTCTTTCTGTGAGAAGGTACCTCCTTTGGCAGGCTGGTTGCCACTGGGGCCTGCCTTTATGGAAGCACTCAGATGGGAGCAAGGTACAGATGTTCACTCCACAGGACTGTGACACATCAGGTGAAGACTGCCCAAACCCAGTGGTACGTGTCCGATTTGGTTCCCACTGGAGGCAGTGACAGGTGCAACAAACTCAGCGAGAGCACTGATGGACAGAAGGAACATGCTTGCTTTTGAGAGCATCCGTGAGAGGGATTTGTGCGTGCAAGCCATGCAATGCCTTCTGCACGTGTGTTACACACTGATCTGAACGGGATCTACAGACGTGGCTGAAATAACGGTTTCCTGCAGCCTAACCAAAAATCTTCCCCATCTAGGACAATGCTTCAGGCTGGGAAAAGGGGCTTTTTTTGGAAACGAGGCACATAATACTTCTATGCCAGAATCTGTCTTTAGAGTTCCCCTTTTGTGGCCAGTTGCATAGCAGACTGCACCAGGGAGTATCCCAGGTAAGGCAGTACACCAACAGATGTGCAAGGAGACGGCTAAGTCAACGAACCTGCCATGCTCGTACTTATTCTTGAAGCTATGCCAAAAGAGGAAGCCTGCAGTGATCAAAACAGAAGAACACACTGCTAATATGTTTTCATATTCAAATTGCTGTATCAGCTAGCTATCTTCTTTTTTTTTTTTTTGAAACTGACAAACCATCAAGTATGAAAATGTTACTTAATTTCACAGATATTCCCATTCAGTTGTAACTAGAAAACTTGCCAAAAGCTGCCTGTTCTATTTCAGCTGACAAGTTTTCCAGCCCTCGGAGTGGGAAAACTGTTTCAGTTTGCAAGACTTCTATTATTGCCATTTCATATGGACAACAAATGTTCATGTACGGTTTGTTAATGAATGAACAGGAACAATTTAAATGCAAGAAAAAGAAAAGAAATTTAATGAAAGTAGCATCACTCAGGAAAGCATAAGCCTGAAGGTGAAATGAAAGGCCTGATTATGGTTGATCACGAAGAGTGTTAAAGAGCACTCATTTAATTAATCTGGATAAAAAAAAAATCTGTAATTCAGTTCAAAAAGTTTTCTACTATCTGTAAATGTGTTTCTGCACTCTTGAAATATGATTTAAAATTAATAATGCTACAATTATGCATGCCAGAGTTGTTATTTTTCATAATTAAGATTCTGAGGACAAACCATAACAACTACTAACCTTTAAACAGCAGCGCTTGTACGCTGATCATACAGGGAGTGATGAATTTTCTGTTCTGTGAACACTGATTAGGATTTCTTCCAAACTATTCCCTTCCTCTGAATTTACCACGTTTTCCAGCTAATATCTACAAATCAGCCAAAACTACATTCAAAATACTACAATCCCTGTTTCACAAAACCAAACGAAGATCCCTGCACTCCAACAGGCTGAATTTTGTTTCATTTTGCGTCTGACACTCTAGCCCTGTCCTTATACACTCCTCTTTTATTCCACAGGAGGAGGATGGGTGTAAAGAAGCATGAACTATCTTGGGTACTCTTAGAGGTTATTTCGGTTTGTCTCTCATTTCCTAAGTGGAAGTCCCAAGCATGGATTATCATGACCTTGCTACAGAGATGTCAATAAACAGCCTGAGCTGATGACAAATATTTCAGATGCTCTTATTAATGAGAAGTGATAGAAATTTGAAAGACTACTAAATATATAACTACCTGTCAAGATGCTTATATTTTTAACTTACTGCTTATGAAATTTTCACATCATCTACTTTTGGTCAATTTTTATAAAAGCAAACTAAGCTGAGTTTGGGGAAACTCCATGTTTCAGACCCCCTTCACACTTTCTTGCTGCTTACCAACAGAGTCTTTTAACTTTGTTGGCAAGCAAAATCTCTCCCCAAATGTAGCATATGTATAAGTTGTCACTCAGAGAGTAATGTTTGCTATTTGCCAGTATATGGAGCATGCAATTTGGTAGACCATCCTGAAATCACTCTCAAAACTTAAGGGAAAAGTAAAAAGAGAACACTAATGACCTGTTGTCTTTTTCTCTAATAGAATGAATTTTTAAGGAACTAACTACTAAATTTGGAGAGAAAGACAAAAAAAAAACCACAATATGTCTTTATATTGTAACATCTGGTTCTTTTCTGTCTCTCAGAAAAGTACCATTCGCTGACAGGATAATTTCCATAGTTAGAGGAGGGGATTCATTACTAGGCAAGTCTCATCTTTCAAGTATTTTTCCAAATAGGAATTTATACTTGAGTTAAACTTTTCCTCCTATACTTGCTTACACACTGAGAACACATTAAGTAAAATTTCAGCTTCTGGTATGTACTGCAGTTCTCAATTCCTATAGTTAATTTAATCAAGAATATGAATTTATGGCTTCTTCACTGATCAAAGGACGTTCGTTGCAATGTCAGGCTTTGTTCGGTGTACAAATTCCTACTGACAGAAGCCCATCACTGGAAGACCTAAACAGGGTTATCTGCAGCATCTTGTTAGTAAACCAGCCCATTAATAGACTGAAACAAACCGTTAGATTCATATATTAAGAGAAGATATGGCACGTGATCTTTTATCCTTTCTCCATCCCAAACTGGAAATCCCAGATAATCTTGATAGGTTGTTCTGTGGAAAGTAAACTGAAACACAAAGTCTCAGACTGTGAGTCTTCTGGCAACCTGAGTGTTTTCTTCCAAAATATGAATTACCTTCTTTGCCCACCCATACTAGTCATGATCACAGCTATTCCCTAATTAGAAGTGAGAAATAAATTTCTGCTTTCAGTATAAAATTTCATTTTCTTGGCATGCTGCTTCCGTACTCAGCACCTGCCTACATGTTTCACAGCTTTCTATTTCTTCTGTTACCTTCCCCTTATTTCTCAAGGTTATTTTTAATATCTAAGAGGATTATTTTCTATTTCCACCCCTTGTGATTCGGCATGATTTTCCTATCATGACGCAGTAGCTTTTCACATTATTTCCATGAACTTTCCCTAAGTCCCAGAATCTGTTGCAGTGTACCAACTTGCAAAAACACCAACTGGACATGAACCTGTAATCACCACATCAGACACATTCTGAAGGAAGAAACCTTTATCTTCCATCCCATACAAAGAATCTGAATACATGTATCCCTTCATATCTGGGCAACTAGGGCTACTACTTTGCTTGTTGCAGTCTTTTATGTTCCTTCTCCTGATACAAACTCCTTTTATGCTTGTCTCCTTTAACCTCAGTGGAATTTCTCTCCAAGTTTCTTCTTGTTCCTTTCATTTCTTTTGTTTATGATAAGGCTTAGATGTCTTCCATAGAGAATTTTCTTATTTTTATGTATAATTTCCTGTCATTTATCTTAGCGGTATCTTTAGATTTCATTATTATGGTGTGATATTACTTAAATCTTAAATATAAGAGCTGCTATACAGAATCATTTTCTTACATCTTTATGTGGGATTTAGCATGAAAGGTTTTAAGTAAATGTGCTAAGTCCATTCTGTGATAAGAGATTAATTAACCTTTCAGCAAACCTGTGGAGCAGGGTAAAAAAATAAAAAGGAAAATATTTCAAGATTCTTCGATAGAGTGCTTTAGCTAGCAAAATTAAACTAAGTTAAAAGAAACAAGAACTGCTGTAGTCACCCTGGTTTTGTCCTGTATCTCACCTAAGCATGATGAGAACCCTTTGACCTGCTTGCCTTTCAGGTTTGAGAATATTCCCATTTCCCCAAATACCCATTAGCAGCAAGGGCATTTTCCTTCCACAGTAATAACTGCTCCATTCCTTGGTCATAGCACCAAGAGAATTGTGAAACAGGAAGCATGGAGCCTTCATTTTGTGACATCCTGAATGGTAGGTAGCTTGGCAGCAGGGCATAGGGAGCTCAGGTGCCACTATCATATTGTATGTGATGTCTTTTCATCTCTTCCAACTAAGTTCTGGCTGTTTCCTAAACTCATTGAAGTAATTACAGAAGAGCAGCTAACAGCCACGCTACTTTAACTTATCAATAATGAAAAGTGAGATGGAGCTGTCAGGAAATACATTTGACATCCCAACTTCGACGAACAGGAACTCTGTGCGCCCTCTATAATCATTAGTAAACCTAATTTATTTCATAAGCAGAGTTGGCAGTATGATTCCCTTTCAAGATTTCCTGCCACTTTTCTATTATAAGATTCTGCTTTTAGTTGTCTACATCAGACAAACATGATTTGTTCAGGCTGAAATAAACCAAGCTGAGCATTTGCTAGTTCTACTAAGATTATTTTTTATCTTTCAGGTCTTATCCACATGTTTTATGGTATTGTAACTTTAAAACCATTATAAATAAGATCATATTCACATTAGAAAGGTATTGACTCAGATGACAAAGACAGTATAAGGTAAATGCAGAACTGTAGCGTGGAGACATAGCATCTTTGTGCTATAGAAAACAGACAACTGAATAAAGAAGGCAAGGAGTGGGATGTGATCTTTGAAGCCAGAATCATTAAGGAATTCGAAGGTGAATGGGCTATAGATTGTGAAAAGGGAAGACAGGCATTAGTTTGATATTTCCCATTCTTATTTCTCAGAGTACAACAGAATATTATTAGGGTTCAAAGTACTGAAGAATAATTGTATTTTGTGGCCAGCCTTCACAGCAGCCTAGGGAGATAAAGAAATTCTACAACAGATGCATTTTATTTTTTTCAGAACTGAGGAAGCAAAAAGGAACTTAAATGTGATATTCTTCATTTACAGGAAAGTAAACTAAAAAACTCCCTATTACTTCTACAATAACGCAGTGGGTTCTGTGGAGACAGTAGATGGAGAACTCCAAATGTCTCCACTGGTATATATGTCCTCTGGGGTTAGCATTTTTCCACAGAAGATGGATATCTTACACAACAAAATAAGAAGCAGGCCAAAAACTGTAAGGATTTTATATGCTTTGTGAAAAACGGCTACTCTAGTTAGTACAACTGGTTAGGATAAAAATGTTTCCATGCAAAGAGTCTGTTAAGTTGACTTTAATGTTTCTTTTTAAGGATTAGAGAACAGAGAATTCTTGTTGGGAGATATTATATGGGTCATTTTGTTTGTCCATTTTGTGTCAGAAAATT
Organism: Chloroceryle amazona; assembly: GCA_027560015.1. NCBI lineage: Eukaryota > Metazoa > Chordata > Aves > Coraciiformes > Cerylidae > Chloroceryle > Chloroceryle amazona. The sequence continues at coordinate 14,124 of JANHFX010012819.1, read as the reverse complement.
CTTCAAGATTTTGAACAGAGGTTCAGCTGATCTGCTGTATGAGAACCTAAAATTAGCTAGCACTATGGAACAATATCAAGCAATATTTTGTCTCTGAAAGAAATTCAGTCTGACAGACAAGAGGAAGAGCCTTGTAAGGAAACTGAGACTGGCTAAAAAGCTGGATGCAGGAATTCCCCATAAAGCAGTACAAATTAGTTGATGTTACCAGAGCAAGAAAACTATAGTGACAGAACAAAATGTTATCCAGGTTCCAGAATACTTTATTATCACCACCTTAGGTCACTAAGCTTCACAAGCTATATCCATCAAGTTTGATAGCAGCATATATACCCACAGCTGAAGGTAGAAGGTGCAGTGCTTTAATGTACTAGCGATTTACATTAAGACACCTGGGCTCAAAGTCAGTTTATGACAAAGCAAAATGGGTTTGTTGGTCTCAGCCTGCTCTCTAGTGGACAATTGCACATAAACCCAGCCTGAGAAGAATTCCAAGAATTAGATTTGTTGGCCAAGACATGTGATGAAATTCATATTCTCTGAACACCATTATTAAAGATAAAATTAAATGGATTATCTGTGCTTTTTGTGCTATTCCAAAACACCGTAAGATGAGACATTTTCACCAGCATCTTTTAAATACTGTATTCAGTATTCTTGTTACCAGGATTGAAAAGGATACAACACAAGGGGAAACAATACAATGGAAGGCAGCAAAGGCAATTAGATGCTTAGGGGAAAATGAAGATCAGATGACATACTGCCATGACAGACATATGTAATGTTTATGACAAGGTAAAATGTTTCTCTTTTTTTACCCTTTTTAATAAGACAAGACACTGAGAAACAAACAACAACAAAAAAATTGACACATAACTATGATAAAAGGAAATATTTTCTTGATATGTAACTAACCTGTAAACTCATGTCTGAAAGGTATCTTAGAGGCAAGAGATAAATAGGACTTTAAAAGATTATACTTTTATATCAATAATAAGAACAGCAAGAGTTATGTTAAATAGTATTAAAATGTATGACAGATACAAACACTCATAATTCAAGATACAAAACAAACATAAATTGCCTAGAGCATGGGAAGAAACTACACCCACAGATGTTTTATTTCATTAGTGTATCCCATACAATGATTACATTCACTTCAGCAGGCAGGCAGTAGAATGCTGGAGTCTTAGATTTGTGTAGTCTGTGCTATTTCCTGTGCTTCCAAGATAAATTCCTTAGTGACTGATTTGCAGAAATCAGCTGCAAAGTATTGTTTGGAACTCTGACCCCATTTCAGGTTATTCCCCTTTGCATTGCTTAGCCTTTTATTAGTCAGGAGAACAATACTCACTGATAGCCAGCATTTACAATTACAATCATGTGCCAGCTACAGAGGCAAAGTAAAATTTTTACTGAGTTAAACAGTATTTTCAAATATATTTTTAAATCTAAAAAAAAATTGTTATTTATCACTACCTTATAATTGAGCATTACATATTATATATATATTGTCTATTTACACACATATATATACACTATATTAACACAGGGGTTTTTTTACAGTTTTGTGCTTCATCCTAGTTTGAGCTGACCATTCCACTGCGATTCATCATGTTATCTACCTCATTTATTTGTTCTAAAACACTTCTATGTTTTAGAAGCCTATATTTCATGTTCAAGAGAGATTTCAAATTCAGTTCTTATCTAAATGAAGTTCACATTATGGAGTGGCTACTATTTTCTGTGTTTAGAATGCTATATTTTTATAACAAAAGATTTTATCCTCAATTTTTCAAAGAAAAGCAACTCCAGATATACTTTAAAGTGCAATTTATCAAACTTAAATTTCCATTGCTCTCTCAGTTACTAATTATACTATTAGCTTATCAAAGCTCTTCTTTCCATGATCTTCTGATTATTTTATTTCCAATCTTCTGATAGCTGATGGTTTACTTAAAGATTGAGATGGTAAATCCTAGTGTGAAAATCTGACTCATCATTTACAGAAAAATATTTTTTATTGACTTTGCAGATAAAAGGTGAATTTTAACTACTTAGAAAAAGTGAACTCAGTGAATCTGAAAGCCTTTAAAATCACAAGGCAAATAAAGTAAAATATTAATTCACTGGGGAAAGGAGACCTGCCTCATAATTTCTGCTTATGTGAAGATGACAATATGCTTCCACAAGTAAATTTTTACTCCAAAATTATGTATTTTTTGAATAGTTTGACAAGTATAATTTCCTTGAAGATAAAAAAAAATAATTAGAAATGTTAAATAGGACCTAAATTTGTCAAGCATAATGCAGAAGAATGAAACAGCTAAGACTCATATAACTTCAAAAGAATTCGAATTATGCATTTAAATTCAGACTTGTGGCATGAACTAAAATAATTACCAGGAAAATAGCAGCTTTCGCAGCCATAACAGACATTGGATTAAGTTTGTCAATTTTTCTGAGCTGACAAATGAAAGATGATGGCTGCTGAAATGAGCTGCAGATTACACAAGAGCTACTATGGTCCATAAGAGCTAATGCTTTTATTCTCAAAGCCTGAAGCTGTTAAGAAATATTAATAAAGCTATTTATATTTAGCTAGTTGGACTGCATCAGGTACCCAGTAAAAAAAGATTTCTTGAAGGAGGCAGTCTTCTGTTTTCACTTGGCATTAAACACAGCTTTCTAAAAATGTTTTCCTGCTCTATTCTCCTGATAATTCAACAGCAGTACAACCAAGAAAACCCTGTCAGAAGTACTGACTGCTTGCACAGAATTTCTGTTGCACTCATGACCACCCGCTGGCAAATACTGACGCATAGAACAAAACTAAGTAAGATAGCTTGAAATGGTTAGTGCTGGAAATGGGATATAGCAAGTCTACTGGTAAAGAAGAAATCCCACCCATAATAGTGGTGCCTCACTGCTAGAGGACAAATAAAAACCAGTGTTTATGCTATGCAAGATCTTAATCTTTATTTGTGATCTTAAAAAAGAGCTTAAAATCCTTCACTTTCTGCAGAGCAGAGATCTGTGCATAGTAAAGGAGTAACATACTGTAACCATGACTGTATATTCCAGGGATATAAACCACTGGATGACAGCTCAGGATCAGCCAGAGCTGATCAAAGCCCCAGGAATCTTGACTCCCCAACTTCTGAGGGAGCCCAGTGTGACAAGCTTATCTCTTTGATCCCAAATTTAGAATATGTCAGAATTGGATAATCCTACATGTTTATTTTCACATTTGACTATATATTTTTTATTATTATTAAAATGGTAGGCAGGACTCAAGCTTTCAATTTTCTCACTGGTTTCCATCACTTGAAAAGTGCCATGGCATGAAGGAAAGTTCCAACTTTTGGTTTTCAGTTTTTCAGATTAAATCTTGTCAGCTTTTCCTCAGCTCTTCTTCAAAAGGTTTCTGAACTGTGTTGTAGAGAAACATGAGTAGTAAAGAACCTTAGAAGTCTTCAAAAGTACCATGAAAAGGAAGTGAGAAGAACCCCAGCCTGTTTTCCTTTTACACCTCATTATTTTGAAGAGTCATTGATTTGGAATGCCGTAAGTGAACTGTCTTGGTCATGATACAGGTCTCCGGATGATCAGTTCCCCTGTACCCAAAGGCATAGTACACTTCAGACAAGCGAGCCATCACCCTGAACAATGGACCTTCCTATGAGACTCACTCAAAGCTGAGTTACCCAAGGCATTCAAGGTCCCTTATGTAATGTTGATGAGAGGAAAGCCCTACACCTTCACCTTCCTTCTTGTAATCATTCACTGCAATCATCACAAGTAACTTCTGCACAGAGGCCTTCGTGCTGAGCCACTCCCTTCAGTTCTGCTGATCCTATGTGTGCAAGACTCGTGGAACAGCTAGGTCACTGAACAGATACCATGGAGAGTTGCCCCTGTTGCTTTAGCAGAAGAGCTTGAGGCTACTACCTCAATAGCTGCTACTGTCTATAGCCTTAGTCGTGCAGAGCATCACTCTGATTACCATTGTCATTCCAGATATGGTCAGAGAAGTCCAGTCACTCCCCACTGCCTTGGTCCCAAACTGTAAGTAAGAGTGCCACAATAATACAATTAGGGACAACTGTTCACTGAAACCAATAGTGGTATGAGGGAGAGAAGCACAGGGCAGCTGCATGAATTAATTAGCCATAAGAGCATGGGAAAAAGCAAAGTAAGAACACAGAAACTCCTAGAACAGCACATGCACATATCCCCCATATCTTCCCTTTTTTTTTTTTTTTTTTTTTCTATAGACCCAGCTCTGAGGAAGGGAACCCTGCCAGGAATCTTCTTCTACAACATCTACACTGGATAATGTTCAAGGAAGAAACAGCTAGCGGTTTACACCCAAGCATGATTTCCCTCCCATTCTGTTTTAATTAAAACAAAACAAAACCCAAACAATCAAACAGACAAACAAAACCAAACAAAACCAAACCAAAACAAGCCACCAAAACCAAACACAAAACAGCCAGTAATGAAATAAGAAAGGGGAATTTTGTTAAAAGGAAGTGAAAGGCAGCTCAGTCTCAACTCTGTACAGGCACTAAAGAACCTATTTAAGGACATTGTAGTAGAAATACATATTTTTTCTTATGAAAGACTTCAGAAAGGGCAAAAAGGAAGCTGGTGTTACTAACCAGCAGGGTAAGTGAGGTTGATAGAAGCAAAACTACATCTTTGAGAATACTGAAGTCATGTTCAGACAAAACAAGAAAAGAGTTACAAACTCTGTCAGGTTAAGTGTGAAAACATAATCAGGTAGACCAAAAAGCATCTGAAGAATAACTAAGAAAGGAATCAAACCTAATAATCCTTCTCTCTACAGAACATATCAGGAGTAGGAAGTTTGCCAGAATCTGTAAGGCCAGTTCGTTTTCTGGGCACAAATTAGTACTCAGAGAAGCTAAGTGAATTTGTATTGGTGTTTGCTGTGGAAGAAACTGGGAAGATTCCAAAACCAGAACCCTTCCGGCCAGGGACTCATGTGAAGATCAGTCTGAAATTGAAATTTCTCTAGAAGAGTTTTGGAATAAATAGATAATGTGAAAATCACCAGGACTGTATAGCATTCACTCCAAATTTATAAAGGAACTCAAGGACAAAAGAGCTGACAGCAGGGTGTAACCTGTTGTTTAAAATTGCCTTGCTTCTGGAAGGCAGAAGATGAGACATCAATTCTTTAAAAAGGTTCCAGAGGAAATCTGGGAAATGGCAGGAATCCTACATGTGCTGGGCAAATTACTAGAAACCATGATAAGGAACAGAATTAGGATACACCTGGATAGATCTGATTTATTTGGGAAGAATTAGCATTCTGTTGAGGAAAATACTGCTTTACAATTCTGATAAAAGTCTTTCAAAGGATCTAAAAAGGATATGGATAATATGGGATCATGATATCATAGAATCACAGAATGGTAGGGGTTGGAATGGACTTCTGGAGATATCTAGTCCAATCCAGGCCAGGATCACCCAGGGCAAGCCAAACAGGAACACATCCAGGCAGGTCTTGAAAGTCTCTAGAGGAGACTCCACAACCCCTCTGGGCAGCCTATTTCAGGGCTCTGTCACTCACACAGTGAAGAAGTTTTTCCTCACGTTGAGGTGGAACTTCCTGTGTTTCCCCTTGCTACCATCACCTCTTGTCCAACCACCGGGCACAACTGAAAAGAGACCAGCCCCTTCTACTTGACACTCACCCTTCAGATATTTGTAAACATGAATATGATCCCCTCTCAGTCTGCTCTTTTCCAGGCTAAACAGAAATACTGGTGATATAGTCTGTTTTGATTTCCAAAAGACTTGAGTTCAGGTTAGAATTAGGGTTTGCTAAACTGGAATGTCCACAGGGTTGGTAAGACTGAAGGTAGAAAAAGGAACAACATGGAAGTGCAAGCCAGGACTTGGGGGGGGGGGGGGGCGGGGGGAGGGGAGCGTTTTGAGAGAGAAAACGTGGGGAGAGCAGCCTAAGATGGTTCACCCTGCACTGCAATTAGCCTTGGG